>PVJI01007204.1:0-79869 GCA_004026765.1 Micronycteris hirsuta | reverse complement strand
TAAAAACCCTCCTATCTTTTTCTTGCTTTATCATTATGTTTGACTAAGGACCAGTCATTTAACACTGATTGTGTGATAGAAGGAGGAAAAATCCATTTAACCTTGAAAGATAAATTTATTACTATTTTCTAATTATGCATTTATCATGTTGATTTTGAAATAAAATCACCTATAGTCTTTAACCACTTAGAATAACCCCTATTAGCATTTTAATCTTTTTCTATGTGTAAATAAAATTTTTTAATGTATAATACATAAACATTTTAAATATACAGTTAGATACTTAGTTTTATTACTTTTTATGAGGGGAAGGGTTTTTATTCCTCTGCCACCTTCTTAGAGTTTGATGTGTCGGGGTGTCCTTGGCTCTCTCCATCACCTCTGTGGGGACTCGCCACACTTCTGTTAGAGGGTATGTATTCTGGTGGCTTTAGTTACTCTCCCTGTGTTAGGGCTTCCAAATCTGCATCTCTAATCCATATGGCTTTTTTATATTATTATAAACAATTGCCTGTTAGAAATCTTAAGTTTGATGTTTCATAGGCTCCTCTTTGAGTAAACCTCCATTGTCCTCGGGGGCTCTTCTGATTATCTCTCTCTGGCTTATTACTCTCCTTTCATCTCTCTCTGCCATTCCACACAGTTCTCTCCTACCCTTCTGGGCCTGTTTCCTAGCTTCTGAGTCTCGTTCCTTCACCTTGACATGGCTACTCAGGTGTCAGTTTTAATAACCCAATCTCTGGTAAACATCTTTGCACCTCTCTTTTGCCTTAAGACTGGATCAGGTGCTCCTATATATCCCATAATACCAGTTTTTACTATAATATGTATGACTTTATTCAGTATTGTTTCCCATTTGCTATACTGTAAGCTTACTATTCACATCTTACTCATCTTGATCCCTAATACACAGGTGGCAAACACAAGGCCCGCAGGCCGAATCCGGCCCTCCACCTTGAGAAAGTGAAGGCCTGGTACTTTGTTTCTACCCAGCGGCAGTGCTGAGTTCTCGCTTAACTGTTAAGGAGTAATTACATTTATACAAATGTAATTACTCCTAAAATTACATTCAGCCCTCGAGGTTGATGTGGCCCCTGGTAAAAATGAGTTTGACGCCCTGCAATAATACCTAGCCCGTTGCCTGACACTTAGTAGAAATGCAGCTGAAATCCGTTGAATGGTTAAACACTATCATGAAGTATTCCTATGTAATTAGTCGTCTCTAACATGTTTTTAATGTCTTTGATGGTATTGATGTATCATAGTATAATGTTTCCCCCAAGGTTTGGGCATTCCACACACCCCCCCTTTCTTTCTTTCTTGCTACAACACTGATGGGTTTTCATAGAAGTTCAGTGTTCTGAAGATGCTCCCACTTTAACTTTCTTGTTGTAGACTCAGCTGAGTTTGTGACCTGGGTCATGTGTCTGACTAGGGTAACAGAACCAGGGGTATTCAGGTCTCCCAAGTCCTGTTTTATTGCTCTTTTGAGGCTTTTTTTTTTTTTTTTTTTTTTTTTTTTTTTTTTTTTTTTTTTTTTTTTTTTTTTTTTTTTTTTTTTTAAGTTTAGTTGCTTTCAAATTTAATGAGGACTGAATTGATAGTGTCACCCTCCCCCTTACAGGGCAGACTCAGCTATTACTAATATTTCTGAAAAGAATTCTCTACCTTAGCCTCCCATATCTGTTTAGGTTTTGTTACTGGGTTAGTTGAGTTGGCTCTTATTTTGCTGATGCCATGGTAAGGTATGACTTTGGAACCGATCCTCATCCAAAGCATGAGGTACTTTTCTTTGGCTAGTAACTGGCACAAAAAAAGTGGCGCTAGCCCAACTCTGTACTTCTCTAACTATTCCTTTCCTGGTTCCTTCTTGTCTGCTCTTCCTCTCCTCTTTACCAAATGTATATTTTCCAGGTGCTGTCTTTGGCCTCGATTTTTCTCCATCATCTTCCCTTGCAGTTTCATAAAACAATTGTAAAGATCGCTCACAGGTTTTACTTCTTGATTTAACATATCTCAGATTCCAGTTGCTTCGTGCATATCCCATCAACCTGAGAGAGTGGGGCTTAGGTAACTGCAGCCCCTTACATCTCGCCTAGTAGATGGAGCCTTTCCCCTTCCTCCGCTGAAGTTATGAGTTGCTCCTATATTTGCAATTTTTGAAAACAGTATCATCATTCTTTTGTGCCATTTGGGCTCAAAACCTGGACAGATTAGGCCAGTTCTATGTCCGTGCATGTGACCTGCTGCTCATACTGCGAAGCCTTCTTCTCCACCCGTCCCGCACCCCAGTATTTTGTGAAAGCACACATTCAGAAGCCTGGGATATTCATTTTTACCAGCTTCATAATGCTTACTACCCGTTTGAAATTTCTTAGCCCTTAACACATCCACCGAACTCTGCCTCTTCTTCATCGAGATCTGGTCCTGCCTTTTCTTATCAATTCTCTGATTAAAAATCCTAAAGCACCAGATCAAAAGCTTTCGTAACTTTTTCAAGTGAACACAGACCATTGGCTTTCCAGCTTTTCAAAAATGTTGTTTATTCTAGGAAGGCGGGCCCTTAACTTCTGATCCATCCCCAGAAAGATCCCGGGAAGCAGTTGGAATCATTGTGACCTAAACCTGTATAATCTCACTGATGTCGGATTATTTCTCAGGCTGCAGCTTTGATCATGCTACTCCCTGTACCCCAAAACTGTGGATCCCTGCTGCTTTTAGAAGGTTGAAATAACTTCCAGACAGCTTGGCATTCCAGGCTTATTGGCTTAAAACTCAATTTTCAACCTTACAACCTGTCATGTCCCACCTCACTTCCTATACATCACATGTCAGAGCTATATTGGGGGTATGTGAGGCCCTGGGTCTGGAAAGCCATGAGCGTTCCCTCTCCCATGCCCTGCGTTCTCTGCATCGTGAATTCTTCCCTGCTCTCAGAGCTGGCTTGAGTGCCAGCTCTGCCACCCAAAGCCTTCGCTGATGGTGCCCAAGTGAAAATAATACTACATTTACCTCTTGTACCACCTAAAACTTTGTATCCACCTTTGTAAAACTTTGTATAGATAGATATCTATATCTGTCTTACTAACTAGATGTTCTCAGGGTAGGATTTACTTCTGAGTTTCATATCCCTACAACAACTAGCACATGGTAAACGCTTACTTTTTTTTTTTTTTAAACAGATTGTCATTTAATAAGTTTCAGCTTGAGAGTCACCTATTGCTTGGGCTAAAGTTGAGAGTGTTGTGGTCCAATTGGTATAGCTCCACATGAAAGTCCTCTTTGTATAAAATACTTGTATAAAAAGGCATAATTCCCCTTAGCTCACTGTGATTCTGTCCCACTAAACTTCTAATTCATTTTGAAGTTTCCAGTTAGGGCATCATAGTAAACGTGAGCCTGTTGGCATAAATATGTACTTTTTACTTGATGAATCTTGGAAGTACACAAAAATCCTAAGAAAATGACCCAGCTAGGACTCAAAATACAGACCTAATTTACAGTTCCACATCTCCATCTCTTAGTTTAGATAACTCATTTAAAATCCCTCTGTCTTTGTTGTTTAAGAAAAGTTTCAAATGTCACTTTGAAATGAAAAACAAAACCTAAACGAATGCTTTTAGAACTAGAGGCAGCAAACCTTTTCTTTAAAGGACCAGATAATATGTGAGATTTTGCCAGCCATATGGTGTCTGTGTCCACTGCTTGGCTCTTCTATTGCAGCTTGAACGTGGCCACTGACAATATCTAAAGTAATGGGCCTAGTTGTTTCTCAATATTTTATTTAAAAAAACAGGCAGCAGCTGTGGTTTGCTGACCTCTGCTTTAGAACTTAAGAGTTAGTGGTCTAGGCTGACCTAAGGAACCTGAACTGGTCGTAAATGGAATGTGGACTCATGGCTTGGTTCTTTCCATATAACAGAAGTGACACCATTGTTTGAATCTTTAAAATACAGATATGAATAATAAGTGAGTCAGCTGTCATCCTCAGCTTCTTCCCATGGTAACTACTGTCAATTAACTACAGTACTTTCTTAACTGTAATACCAGCTGTATCCACTTTGGATAAAGGTCTGGCAGTTTCATACAAAAGTAAATATACCTCTACTCCATGACCCAGCAGTTCTACTCCTAGGTGTCTACCCAAGAGAAATGAAAACCTGTGTCCACGAACAGACTTGTACAAGAATATTCATAGTAACTGCAGACTGGAAACAGCCCAAGTGCTGGTTTGTCCACACAGTGGAATACTACTCAACAGTAAAGGGAGCTAACTGCAGGTACACAAAACCTAGATGAGTCTCAGTTAGGCGTAGTGTAGAAAGAGCTTTACCAGGGAGAATACATACTATATGATTTCACTTATGAAATTCTAAAACAAGCAACACTTAATCTATGCTGGAAAAAAGCCCAGATTGGTGTTTGCCTCTAGGACAGTGGGCGTGGGTATTGACCAGAGAGGAGCGTGGGAGAACTCATCTTGATAGGGCTTGAATCATAAGTGAATGCATTTGTCAGAAGCCAGTTATTGGTACACTGGAGGTTTGTATCTTTCACTGAATATAATTTTTGTGTCTCGATTTTAGTTAATATGCATGCTGAAGTGTTTAGGGCCAAAATCTACTGACATCTGAAACTTAAAATGCATAAACAATAGATAAATGGTGAATAGATAGGAGATCAATATAATACAGTTTTAACTGGGGAATCTAGTTGGGTTGGGTGTATGCACCCACACATTACTTAATTTCATTCAACTTTTCTGTGTATTTGTGAATATTGCTATCTTGGAGAAAAAAGTACATGAATACGCTTGTTTCTCTTGACTGCCTTCCACTGATCATGGAGTCTTTTCTGCAGATAATGATTATCAATTTTCCTACTGGTCCATTTTCAGTGCATTTATATACGTATATACATGTGTGTATATATAGAATATATAGGAATAAGTAATTTTCCACTTTTACATGATTAATAGGAAAAATGTATGTTCTAGAATTTGCTTTGTTTTTTTCCTCTTAATATGTCTTGGCCGTCCGTGTTCCTGTGTCAGTAAAAATAGATTTATCTTATTTCTTTGATTCATTGCACAATATTCCGAAGTATAGAGCTATGTCTCCAAAATACATGTATTTCTTCGTCATGAATATATAGGTTGTTTCCAGATTTTTCTTAAAAACTGCTTCAGTGTGCAACCATTTATTTAGTAAATACTAAGGAATGGAATCAGCAGTTTGTAGTATATGCTTATTTTTATTAATAGATTGTCCTCTAAAAAAGCTGTACCAATTTCTGTTCCCACCGGCAGTGGGTAAAAGAGCCTGTTTCCCATCAACTTTCTAAGCATTGGGCACATTGGACGTTGTCACTCTTTAAACATTGTTGGCAGTTTGATGGGATGCTCGTATCTGAGGGGTTTAATTTGCAATTCTCTAAAAACTGCACGTTAGCATATTTCTGTGTTTACTCAGTTTCCATTTCTTTTCAACTGCTTGCTCATCTTTCTGCTCTCTTTTGTCCCTTAATTCTTTTATTTGTTAAATTGTACTTGTTTTAAATTAACATTTTCACAAATTTAACAATTTTTTATGGGCTGTTCCTAATCATATACCCCAAAATATATTGAATAATCCATTACTTCTCACTGATTTGAATTGCCAACTTTGTTGCATGCAAAACCTCATTTTATATGGATTTCTTCCTGGATATTATGTTTTGTTCATCTGTATCTCCAGTCCTGTGTCATTATCACACTGTAGCATGTAAGCTCTATATAAGTGCTTGCAATAAGTGTGAGAAACGATACGTGTGAGTGCTGTCTGTCTACTTATGGTATCTTGGTAGTGCTAGCTTCATAAAAACTGTGTAGGTAACTTATGGAACATACAGAAAGAATAGTTTATGTATAGAAAAAGAATCTACTCCTTGAAAATTGAGAGAGCCAGCTCAGCCATTTAGTTAGTGTCTCTTTTAGATGAGAGCTCTGTTTATTTTTTATTTTTACTCACTTTTTCTTTTTTTTTTTATTGATTTTGGGGGGAGTAGGGAGAAAAAGAGAAACATTGATTTGTTCCATTTATTTATTCTTTTTTTAAGATTTTATTTTTATTTATTTTTAGAGAGAGGGGAAGGGAGGGAGAGAAGGAGAGAAACAGCAATGTATGGTTGCCTCTCACATGGCCCTCATGGGGACCTGGCCCGCAACCCAGGCATGTGCCCTGACTGGGAATCGAACCAGGACCCTCTGGTTCCCAGCCCGCGCTCAATCCGCTGAGCTACACCAGCCAGGGCTGTTGTTCCATTTATTTATGCATTCACTGGTTTACTCTTGTATGTGCCCTGACCAGGGATGGAACCTGCAACTTTGGCGTATCGGGATGATGCTCTGACCAACTGACCTAGCCAGCCAGGGCATCTGTTTATTTTTTTGGAAAAACTTCTAATTTAAAAATGCTTATTTTCATTAAACTCATATTTCATCTATTTTCAAATTTATTAATTAAAAACTGGTTTTATTGATCAAATTAAGTGATTTTTTTGCAATTTTTTCTATTAATTTGTGCTTTTATCTTAAATCTCTCACTTCCCTTGAATTTATTTCAGTCTTGAATTAAGAACCTGGTTTTTATGTTAATCTTACCTGCTTTTTGGTGAATGCATGTAAGGCTGTGGTTTTTCCTTTGTGTTCTGCTCCAACTACATTATTGTTTTGCATTTTGAATATTTCAGGTTTTGTTGTCTTTTTTAGTCCAAGGATTATTTATAAGTTTGTTTTTCTAAATTTTTATTTTAATTTGTAATATGTTACTTTGACTTTAGAGAATGTGACTTGGTGGGGGTTGTTCATTGTTTTTGTGTTTACTTTTTTGTTCTTTGTAATTTAAGTCATGATCAGTTTGGGAACAGTGTTTGAGTTCGTACAGAGTGTATTTTCTCATGACTGCAGCGTTCTGTGTATGTTAGCTCACTGGTGGTTATGTTTTAAAAATACTGTCCTGTTGGCATTGTTTACTTGATCTGTGGATTTCTGCAAGAAATGTGTTAAAATCCCTAGTCATGGTTGCAGTGAATTTAGTAGTTCTACTTTTGTTTTATATATTTTAAGCAACTTAGCATCATGAAGGTTTATGGCTGTTATGCTATATCTTGTTTTTTATTTACATTTTAATTGAATTTATTGGGGTGACTATGGTTCACAAAACCATACAGGTTTCAAGTGTACAGCTCAGAAAAACATTCTCTTGCACACTGCGCCATGTATCCATCACCCAAAGCAAAGTCCATTTCTGTCCCCATTTATCCCCCCTTTGCCCACCCCCACCTCCCCTCACCCCTTTCCCCCTGGTTATTACCACACTGTTGTCTGTGCCTGTGGGATACATATCTGTATCTATATCTATATAGATGTCTATATCTATCTATAGGCCTATATATATATGATATGGCTTAATCCCTTTGCCTTCGTTCATCCAGCCCCTCAACCACCCTCCCTTCTGACAGCTGTCAGTCTGTTCCAGGTATCCAGGCCTCTGTTTATTTCGTTTATTTTCATCACTAGATTCCACATGTAAATGAGATCACATGGTATTTGTCTGTTATACTATTTGAGGATTTTGGTTTGTTTTAAAATTTAAACACATTTAAAATTTTAACTTTTTAGGAGATCTTTGGCTGACTGCTGAACTTTGAAGGTGCAGGGGTTGCCAAGGGGCACGGGAATCTGGAGGCAGTGGAAGTGTTCCGTATTCGTAGCGTAGCGGTGGTGTCCGGGCTCCACAGCAGTCCACATTGGTTGGAATGGTGCAGTCGAAATCAATGAGAGTTACTGTATGCCACTTATTCCTCAGATCTAATCAGGAAATTCCAGCTCCTTCCTCCCTTATTCAGAGATAATCACTATTTGTGAATTTGTTTTGTACATTTCTGGCCCATTTAAAAACACTCTGTATACACATATTTATAGAATTCTGTAGCTTCAGTGTTTTAAATTTAAGCAAGTGGTATGTATTGTTTTGAGGTTACTTTTTTCTGCTTAGAGTTTTTGAGATCTATTTGATTCCTTTTTAGCTACTGTAGTTTTCTATTATGTATTTTCTTTTCTTTCTCCCTTGCTTTGTTTGAGGATACTTTGGTTGTTAGCAATTTTTTGCTGTTGCTCTTCAATTATTTCTTTTTTGTATTACATGACCAGTTCTTCCAGGTAGGATTTGAGGGTGGTAATTCTGCATCCTTGTAAGAACATTCTGGAAATGTTCTTATTTTTCTTGGTTGATTGATTTTGTAATCTATAATCATTTTCTCTCAGATTGGAATATACTGTTTTATTTTTGCCTAATGAGATCTGCTATGTCATATTTCTCTGACTTAGGTAACCTGTTTTATCTTTTTGAAGCTTTATGAAATTTTCTCTTTAGTTTTGGTGTTCTGAAATTTCTTCTGTTCGTGTCTAGGTACAGGATGTTTTTCAGTATTTTTAAATCCGTGCCGATCTAGATACAGAATCTGATATTTCTTTGAGCATTCTCCCCCTTTCCTGCTGGAACTTCCGTTAGATTGGTTGATACTGTGGTTCTGTCCCCACGTCTCAACAATTTCCAGACATACATTCCATCTCTGTGTTTCTGCCCAGTGTTGTACAGTGCCTTCATATTCATCGATTTCCTCTTGCCCCTTTTTAATCCATCTCTTTCTGTCTACCCAGCCCCCAGACAAAAATAGATCTGCTTTTTGACACTTTGGTTTGTGCTTTCTCAAACTTTAAATACAAGGAATCATGTAGTATGTACTCTTGGGGAGGAGTAGACTAACTTATTTTATTCAGCATAATTATTCTGAGTAGTTCGTGTGTGGATATAGCAGAATTTATTCATGTGTCAGTGTGCATTTGGGTTGTTTGCAGGTTTTAGTGATTACAAATAAAGCATCTGTGAGTATTCATATATCTTTCCTCTGTGGTCATGTGCTGCTGTTTTTCTTGGTCAGATATTTAGGAATGTATTGGCTGAATCCTATCATAGGTGCATGTTGCTCACTTTTCGAAAAGCTGTCAAAGTGTTTCACAAAATGGTGTTGCGTTGTGTTGTGTTCGGTACGTTCCCAGTAGGAGTGTGCGGGTCTCAGTTGCTCCACTCCTGGGCCATCGCTTGGTGTGAACAGCCTTTGACATTTCCAGCATGCTGGTGAGTGTGTCGTGGCGGCTCACGGTTTTCATTTGCCCTTCCTTGATGATTACTGATATTGAGCACCTTTTCGTGAGCTTATTTTCCCATCTTTACATCTGGATGAAGTTTGTGTTCAAACCTTTTGCCCATTAAAAAAGTGTATTGCTCTAAGAGTTCAGCTTATCTACTACGTTTTTGATTTTAATAATCAAAATATGAAGGCTGATTTTTTAAAAAAACCATTTTTCACCTTTTATTCTCCTGTAATTGCAATTTCAATTATACTTACACTTCTTCCTCTCCCTTGCTGTATTTGCTATTATAACCCATTTTGTTAAGATGTGACTTTGTTTGTAGAGTTTGTAATTTCTTTGAATTAGTCTTTTCTCAAGTATTTTGTAATTATTGGATCTGTGCTCCTCCCCTTTGTGTTTAGACTTCCCTATCACAGCGCAGGGGATGTAGGTAGCACATGGAGTAGCCAAGAGCTGGTCTAGGTGTGGAGACTCTACTCCTTTAGGTTTTTTACCAACCCGTCTAGGACACTGGCCACTTTTCCAGTCCGAGCCTCATGCTCCCTGTTCCCACTGCAGAGTACCTGCTGCTGCTAGTTGCTTGACTCCAGGGGCATCTGTGTTTGGGGGCAGGAGCACAGTTTACTCACCTGGCTGCTCCTGCTGCAGAATCATCTGGCCGTGTCGTTTTTGATCCAGAGCTTCCTCCTGTTCTCATTCAGTTATTAATTTTTTAAAAAAGCATACTCATATAATTGCTTTCCTTTTATTTATTTTTGAAAATTTCTTTTATTTAAAATTTTTTAAATTACAGTTTACATTCGATATTATTTTGTATTAGGTGTATGTACAGCTCCTGTTCTCCATCTTTGGTGAGCCAAGTCACTTGTTTCTGGGAGGTCTTGTCTGGTGAAATCCCTCCCTTCCCTGCTAGAGACAGTTCATTCTTCCTGTGTTTTTCCCCCAACACTTGATATCTGTAGTTCCCGGTTTACGTGTCTGCCACTTACGATAATTTTATTCTATGTAAATTTCTATCACCTTGAGTAACTCAGAATGGTTGAAATATTTTTCAGAGGACAGTTTTGATTACATAAGGTAACAACTTGAGGCTTCCAGGGAGAACAGGCCAGGTAAGGTACCACATGGAGAGGCACTGGCCTGGGTGTATCTCTCTCACTGGTAGGTTAATCTTGGGCAGGTTATTTAATCTTGTTTAATCTTTTTATAACACCATAATTTTAATAAGTATATGAAATTTGATTACATGTATATATACATATATTTTTATTATAAAAATAATACATATTCATTAGTTTAAAAAAATTAAGAGCTAGAACTATAAAATTCTTAGAAAACAAATACAAGTTTTCATGACTAGATTAGGCAGTGGTGTTCTTTTGTTTTTGCTTTTTAAGATTTTATTTATTTTTAGAGAGAGGGAGAGAAACATCAATGCGAGAGAGAAACTGCAGTCAGTTGCTTCTCGTATATGCCTTCACTGGAGACTGAACCTGCAACCTGGGCAACCTGACTGGGAATCAAACCATGACCTTTAGCTTTGTGGGGTGACGCTCAGCCAACTGAGCCACACAGGACAGGGCTTGGCAGTGGTGTGTTTGCTATGACACCAAAAGCACAAGCAACTACAGAATGAATAGATAAATTGGACTTAATCAAGATTAAGAACTTTTTTTTTAAGATTTCATTTATTTATTTTTAGAGAGGGAGAAAGAGAAGGAGAGAAACATCAATGTATGGTTACCTCTTGCATGCCCCCAACTGGGACCCTGGGCTCCAACCCAAGCATGTGCCCTGACTGGGAATCAAACCAGCGGACCTTTGGTTCGCAGGCTGACACTTGGTCCACTGAGCCACACCAGCCAGGGTGAGATTAAGAACTTTTCTGCTTTAAAGGACACTATCATGGAAGTGAAAAGACAACCCACAGAAAAGGAGAAAATGATTGTACATCTTATAGCTGATAAGATGTACAATTGCAGCCCTGGCTGGTATAGCTCAGTGGATTGAGCGCGGGCTGGGAACCAAAGGGTCCCGGTTTGATTCCCAGTCAGGGCACATGCCTGGGTTGCGGGCCAGGTCCCCAGTGAGGGCCACCTGAGAGGCAACCATACATTGCTGTTTCTCTCCCTCTCTTTCTCCCTCCCTTCCCCTCTCTCTGAAAATAAATAAATAAAATCTTTAAAAAAGAAATGTACAATTGCATCTATAATATGTAAAGAACTCTTAGAACTCAATTAAGTTAAAAAAACAAATAACCCAAAATAAAAATTGGCCAAAGATCTGAATAGACAATTATTCAAAGAAGATACACATAATCGATAAGGTTGTGAAAAGGTACTCAGTATCATTTGCCATTAGGGAAATGTAGATCACACCCACTAGGATAGCTATATAAAACACAGAAATGTTGGTGAGGCTCTGGAGAAGTTGGAGCACTGTTGGTGGGAATGTAGAATGGTACAACTGCTTTGGAAAACAGTCTGGCACGTACTCAAAAAGGCTAAATGTAGAGTTATCATATGACCTAGCAATTCCACTCATAGGTCGATAAAATGTGAATTATACCTCAATAAAAATTATTTTTAAAAATTCAAATATGCAAAAGATTTTAAACTTGTCCATATAATTGACTTCTAAAAAATATATATTTTATTGATTAAGCTATTACAGTTGTCCCAGTTTTTCCCCCTTGCTCCCCTCCTCTTAGTACCCCCATTCCCTCCAGCAACCACCCCTCTTTAGTTCATGTCCGGGGTCATGCATATAAGTTCTTTGGCCACTCCATTTCCTATACTGTGCTTAATATCACCCTGTCTGTATGTACCTACCAATTTGTGTTTCTTAATCCCCCCACCTTTTGCCCTCTTCACCCCTTCGAACTCCCAGCTGATAACCCTCCAAATGATCTCCATATCTGTTATTCTGTTCCTGTTCTTCATATTTGCTTAGTTTGTTTTTTAGATTTTTTTTTTTTTTTTTTTTAAGATTTTATTTATTTATTTTCAGAGAGAAAGAGGAATGTATGGTTGCCTCTCACATGGCCCTCACTGGGGACCTGGCCCACAACCCAGGCATGTGCCCCGACTGGGAATCGAACCGGGACCCTCTGGTTCCCAGCCCGCGCCCAATCCACTGAGCCACACCAGCCGGGCTAGATTCAGTTTTTGATATTTGTGAATGTGTGGCCTTTTTAATGTTCATAGTTTCAATCTTCTTTTTCTTAAATGGTTCCCTTTAACATTTCCTATAATAATAGCTTGGTGATGATGAACTCCTTTAACTTTATCTTGTAAAGGGAACACTTTATCTGCCCTTCCATTCTAAATGATAGCATTGCTGGATAGAGTAATCTGGGTTGTAGGTCCTGGCTTTTCATCAATTTGAATACTTCTTGCCCGTATTCAAGCCTGCAAGGTTTCTTTTGAGAAATCAGCTGACAGTCTTATGGAAACTCCTTTGTAGGTAACTATCTGCTTTTCTCTTGCAGCTTTTAAGATTCTCAATTTATCTTTACTTAACCTTTGGTATTTTAATTATGATGTGTTTTGATGTGGTACTATTTGTGTCCAACTTGTTTGGGACTCTCTGTGCATCCTGAACTTATATGTTTATTCCCTTCACCAGATTAGGGACGTTTTCTTTCATTGTTTTTTCAAATAAGTTTTCAATTTCTTGCTCTTCCTTTTCTCCTTCTGGCATCCTTATGATTCTGATGTTGGTATGTTTGGAGATGTCCCAGAGGCTCCTTATTCTATCCTTGTTTTTTGAATTCTTTTTTCTTCTTGCTGTTCTGATTGAATGCTTTTTTCTTCCTTGTGTTCCAAATCTTTGATTTGATTTTCAGCTTCACCCACTCCTCTGTTGTTCCCTGTAGATTTTTCTTTATTTCACTTAATGTGACCATCATTTCTGCCTGGGTCAAATGAGTTCTTTGAGCATCCTGATAACCAGTGTTTTTAGCTCTGCATCTTGTAGTTGCTTATCTCCATTTTGTTTAGTTCTTTTTCTGAGTTTTGTTCTGTTCTTTCATTTGGACCATATTTCTTTGTTTCCTCAATTTGGCAGCCTTCCTGTCCTTGTTTCTGTGTATTAGGTAGAGTTGCTTTGACTGCCTGTCTTAGTAATGTGGCCTATTATAGAAAAGGCACATGTAAATTGTGTGGGGCAGAGCCTTAGGTAATCACCAGGGTGGGGCAACCCATTTCACTTCTTCGTGGTCTGTGTGGGGGAGGGCTCAGAGAGGGGACAGTGCTACTGGCTGTCTTCCGGCACTTGCCCTGTGGCCAGTCACTTTACTTTCTGCCTGTATGCCACTGATACCCTTCCAGCTGTTGACCTGGTGCTGAGTCCCAGAGGGTGTGGGTCTGTGTAAGTCCTGAGACGTTTGCAGGCCTTTTAAGAGGAGTCTTCTGAGAATCCTGCAGTTTCTTCCGCCACCCCAACCCCCACAGGTTTTTGCAGCCAGAAGTTCTGGGGACTTACTTCCTGGCTTTGGAACCCTGGGTTTGCTGGTCTGGTGTGGGGCTGGGGTCGTTGGCTTCCATGGTGTCCTTCCCAACTTTTATCCACCATATGTGAGTGTGTGACCTCCCGCTCCGCCATTTCTTTGCACTGCTTAGCCCCACTTCTGGTCTCCATGCCTCTCCACACCTCCACCCCTCCTACCCATCTGTATGAATGTGGCTTCTTTAAATCTTTGGTCGTTGGACTTCCATACAGCTCAATTTTCTGACAAATCTGGGTGATACTTGTTTTGTAGTCTAGTTATAATTTTTGCTGTAGTTGTGTGAGGAGGCGAAGCTTGCCTCCATCTTGTCTGGAAGTCCATAATTGACTTTTTAAAAATTATATTTGTCTCTGCTTTAAAATTTTTTAAACTGTAAACAAAACATTAGTTTACCAAGGGGACATAGTTTCAGGTCAGCAGAAAAAGTTCTCTGAGGAGAGGCACAGTCTTTCTGGTATGTAGGCACCCTCGGGTAGCTCAGAAGTTTTCAGTAGGGAGTCAGATCACAGGGTCTCAAAGTGTGTTGAGTGGATATGTATGTGCAGGCCTTGATGAAGCCTCATGACTCTCCCCAGCATATGTGTGCTGGTGTTGTGTAACAGTTCGTCTGGTCTTTGTCCCAGGGTCCGAGCACACAGGGTGCCAGAGTGGCAGGAGTGTCTTCACTATGCTAATAGAATGACACACAGGGGGGCTTCCAGATAGGTTCCGTGGGGGCTGGTACCCAGAAGGATCAATCATGTGATTTGGAGCTAGCCCTGACCTCCAGGGAGGGAGCTGCAGATTGGTTTCAATCACATGGCCAATGATTTAGTTATACCTACCTAATGAAACCCCAGTAACAGCTCTGGGTATTGAGGCTTAGTGGAGCTTCAAGGTTGCAGAGCACATGGATGTGCTTGATAGGCCTTCATTCCAGGAGGAGAGGGCACAGAAACTGCATTTCCTCCCAGACCTCACCCTTTGTATATCCTTGATAATAAAACTGTAATCCTAAGTATAGCCCTTTCCTGAGTTCCAAGTCATCTTGTGATGAACCAAACCTGGGGTAGGTAGTGGGAACCTCCCAGGTCAGTAGCCAGTTGCTTACAAGTTTGGGTGGCATCTGAAGGAAGGGTGTTCCTGGGAGGCCTGGGCCCTGAATTGGTAGAGTCTGTGGTGCTCCAGGTGACCGGTGCCAAAACGGAATTGTCCAACATTCAGTTGTGGTAGAAAGGGAGTGACTGGACACAACCACCCATTTTTCTTTCCCGTGGGTGACATAGGGTAAACCTTGGCCAGACTTCTTGCTGCTTAAGAGTCCACATGAATCAAACCTCATTTGCTAAAATATTTTTTTAGAGTAAAATGCAGTTGAATAGATTAGACTTTAAACCTTAAGTTTAGCCTTAAAGCCTAGTTGAAGTATCATTCTAAAAGCTGTTTCTACTTTGTTGGCCTTTTTCCCCCTGAATGCTTTTCTTTTTATGTCATCAAATCCCTGGACTTTTATTTTCATTTCTATAAATTAAATTAATTAAATACTATTATTACCCCCTTTTTTTCAGGATTTGAGCCTGACTAGCATAGCCCGTGCTGCATAGCCCCCAGCTGCACCTATCCCCTTGTCAAAACAAGAGCAGAGAGAGGAAAAGGATTTGAAAACAGGGCTTCTCAAGGAACAGAAAGGAAGAGGGAGGAGAAGGGCCAATTCCTGTTTGAGGGACAGGCAGAGGTTTTTAGCCGTTCGACAATTCTCTTATGTGCCTTAGAGCCGAGAGTGACAGTGCAGCGGTAGGGTGGTTTGCCGCCACACTGTTAGGACAATGGTGTAATTACAGCACGAAACTTTTTGGTACGTATTTTGAGTAAACATCTTTGGTTATGATTCTTTTAACTTCAGACTATTTAAAATACTGATGTTTCTTCAGAATTTTAGTCCATTTTTCTTTAGTAGATTAGTGAGGTAAGGAAAGTCTCAAAGGATTTTAAGCTGGGCACCATCAGTCCTGTAAGCGTGAGTTAGGCTTCATTTGTTGTTTCCTGCTCACAGTAACTAGCGCTGAGGCAGACACGGCTGTTCTGTCCGCGCTGCCCATTTGCTCACCGAGGACGCCTCCAGCTTGAGCTCCGTCACTGTGTTTAAACCCATCGGGAAATGGCATCTGAGTATCTAACTGCAAGTTTCCCCTGTTAGAGCAGCAATTTACAATTTCTGTTTTTGTTTTTTGTTGTTGTTGTTTTTCCTTAGTAGGGGAGAGGAGGTTAAGCATTGCTATCATTTCGTGTATGAATTTATAAGTGAGATTAATTTTAATTTTTTGAATGTTAGTTTTGGGAAAAGAATTTTTTAAATCAAGTAGGGAAAACTCGCTGCAGTGCTGGAAATGACTTATTGTTTGCACACTCCCTACGTTCAAAATTGACTTAATGCACTAATACATGGCATCAGATTTGGGACATGGCTATTAATTTGTGTATCTATTTTGTGAACCTCACTCTTCATAGGAAGTTTAAACACTTTTTTCATTGTGTGATTGTTCTTTAGAAACTGTACTTGGATACAGCTTGTTCATGTCTACTCTTTATTTGCTTTGTAACCGTGTTTATGGAAGTTTAAAATGAAGTTTTGAAAATGGCATGATAAAAATATGAGATGACTTAAAAACAATGCTAAATAATTTAACCCTTAGCACTTTCGTTTCAAACTTCTGTTTAATACCTACTGCATTGGTTGACAACTACTCTGGCCTCTGCCTGGTTTTGGGTGAGGTTTTGTTGGAACAAAGCCCACACTCATTACATTTATGTACAGTGTGTGTCCGCTGTGGTCTGCTGTGTGGAGGATTTTATCCGTAGATCCTGCAAACGTCCGGATCTGAAAGAATTGTTTCTCTCCTGTATGTCACTAAACTAGCCTTTGAGCTTCACATGTGTTTCTTTTCCTTCTCTACTTAACTGATCACTTCAATGAGATTTATCTTCCCTTTTTTCCCTGCAACAGGATCGCTGTGTGGGTAGGCAAGTGATGCTGTCTGAAGGTGACATGCTCTTCTTTCCTCCTTCTGTCCTCTCGCTCCCCATTTTGGCCTCCTGGTAATTGGGACAGGGTGGGGATGGGGGAATGTTAGCCTAAATTAAAATGAAATTGCCTTAACTATTTCCCCCTCTTGTGGGGAAAGGGAAATAGTTTCCTGGGCTGCAGTTAGGCGTTACCTAGCTTTTCCCAAAATCTGTTTGGGGTCAAGAGGTCTTTTGAGAATCAGAATGTAGCAGAGCTGCTCCTGGCAAGGGGGCGGAGGGTGATATATTTTGAAATACATCATTATGGAAAACTTCTGCGGAGTGGGGGTGAGGAGTCCACAGATTCCAGATTAGGAACCCCTGCTCTAGCCCCTCTGCCAGGTGTCAATTGAGGAAACAAAAAAATAGGCTTTAAGACTGGGACATAAACTGATGTTAATTCAGCTCTGAGGAATTACGTGTTCTTCACTATTGTTATACCTGAGGATTTGTTTAATACTCGATCAGTTTGTAAACATGTAACTATAAATGTGTGATTTTAATATTCTATGTAATTTTGATGGTGACCACTAGAACTTCAGATATAGACATTTGAGAAAAATAACTATTTTTAGATGTTCTCAAGAAAAAAGAAAGTCACTGGTTTAGGATAGCTGGATCAATGTTTTCAGATTGTGAAGGGAGAAAGATTAAGCCCCTGGTATTGAGACTTGCATCTGCCAGCTCTTGCTTTGTGCTTCGCAGTAGTGTTGTGGAGGCCCATTGGTTGGGGTGCTTGTTTCCGATCTTGACCTCTCTCCACTTTCCCATGAGCCTTCCACTCAACCAGTGTTTCCTGAACTTTATTCATTGAATACCATCTTCATGATTTGCCTTTCTGTACATTTCCTGGCTATTCTTTAAATCAGCTCACTTTTTTGTTTTTTGACAGAGGGGAAGGGAGGGAGAAAGAGAGGGAGAGAAGCATCAATGTGTGGTTGCCTCTCACGTGCCCCCTACTGGGGACCCGGCCTGCAACCCAGGCATGTGCCCTGACTGGGAATCAAACTGGCAACTCAGTGTACTGAGCCACACTGGCCAGGGCTCAACTCACTTTCTAACACTTAAATTTATGCATATAATTACTGTGTAAAATATGGGATTGGTATACTAATTCTTTTCTATTTGCCACTTAAAGGAACATGTACAGATTGGGTTTGTTCCACTTAAAATCATCTTTTAACTTTTTAGACGGCACCAAGTCCAATTTGGGAAACACTTCCCCCATGTGCTGGAATTCTAAAGCTCTGACCTTGAACCAGAATGTGCTCTGTAGAAGCTCCTTGTACCTGAACGAATTAGAGGAGGATTCACAGGATGGGTGGGTGCTCCCTTGCTGGAATACCCCTTGCTTGGGCCGACTCATATTCTGAATATGGAGATATGTGGCTGTGTGCATGGCAGAGCTTGGCACCCTGGCCTTGCAGTGGTTGGTTTGGTTATTTTTAATCTGGACACATGCACACAATGTATGTTTATATCTCTAAATTTCATAAGTTTTATTTTCTTTTACAGGTTTGATCTTGCTCTTCTACCTAGTCTTTTATGGGTTCCTGGCTACACTCTTCACGTTCACAATGTGGGTTATGCTTCAGACGCTGAACGATGAGGTTCCAAAGTATCGTGACCAGATTTCTAGTCCAGGTAATGAACTTGCCGTTGTTGTGGTTTTTATAGCGTCGTCACACATGTTTTACCCAGCAGATAAAAGATTGTTAAACCTTGGTGTTAGATAATGTGAGAGTTTGATTTTATTAATTGTTTAATATTTACACACTGATATAAAGACCTTTAATATTTACATACTGATACAAAGGCCTTTAATATTTACACACTGGGCTGATAAATCTTGTGTCCTTTGCCAGGAGTAAACAGAAATGAATATTGAAAATTATACTAAAGCCAAATTTGACCAATGTATTTATAGGTACGAATGGCTTTTATGAATATATGCAGCTGTTTCACTTTGCCTTGAGTTACTTTACTTATAAAGTATGTATTTTGGCTCTAGCTCAGGTTAGAGCCTTGGTCTTATAAAATACATACTTAATTTTTTTTAATTGCTTAGTATGGAAGTGGTAAGAAATATTAAATAATGATACATTAGTAGGAATAAAATGAATATACTTTTAATGTGTTTCATTCTGTTTTATTAATAATCTTAAGGGGGGACTCAGGATACCGGGGAATATACTTTAACACAGAAAAAAATCGTAACGGGGGCATTGTTTAAATCACATTGTCTTACTTCTGGCTTTATTTATTTATTTTTTGAATCTTTTTTTTTTTTTAATCGATTGATTTTAGAAAGAGCAGAAGGGGTCAGGGGGAGAAACACTGATTTGTTGTTCAATTTATGTATGCATTCATTGGTCGCTTGTATGTGCCCTTATCCGGGGATCGAACCTGCAAGCTCGGTGCATCAGGATGACTCTCTAACCAGCTGAGGGCTGAAACAGTCTTTGAATGCCAGCTCTGCCTTTGCTGTTGGACATGGCTCTTGTCTTCAAGATGCCAGCTATTTTTATAGAAGTAAGATGATAATAACATGCCAGAACCCCAGTGTATATTGCCCAAAATGTGAACAACTTCTAGAGACAATAGGAATGGAAGGCTCTATGTGGAGGCGTGGGATTTGGGTAGCAGGCAGGCCAGGGAAGGCGGGAATCCAGCAGGAGGTTTCTCTCTGGAGCAGTGGTTCTCCTCCAGCGTCACATCGCCCTCCAGAGCCCAGTCAAAAGTGTCTGGAGACATTTTTGGTTGTCACGCTGGAGTGGTGCTACTGCGAACAGAGGCCAGGCATGTTCCCAGATAAACATCCACTGTGCGCAGCACAACCTGCCACGACAAAGAACTGCCCAGTTCAGATGTCAGTAGTGCCAAGACGGGAACCTCGATCTAGATCCTTGCTCGCTGCACGGACTTGTAAGCCGCGTCAACAGCCAAACTGAACCAATTTCCCCACCTGCTTTTTCTTAAAACAATGTGTTCTAATGGCTTTTCCTTTGTTTGCACCTAATACCTATCTAAACATCATGAATAACTCTTGACCCAGTCAGGTTTTTTTTTTTAATATTCACTTTTTTTTTAGAGAGAGAGAGGGGAAGGGAGGGAGAAAGAGAGGGAGAGAAACAGCAATGTATGGTTGCCTCTCACATGGCCCTTACTGGGGACCTGGCCCGCAACCCAGGCATGTGTCCTGACTGGGAATTGAACCGGAACCCTCTGGTTCCCAGCCCGCGCTCAATCCACTGAGCTACACCAGCCAGGGCTTGTCAGTTTATTTGACTGAGTATCAGACTAGCTCCATGCTAATTTTCCTAATCTCTCATTGTAGCTATTTTCTTTCAACTTAGACTAACTTTAAGGTAATAATTACTTGTCTTACTACTTCAGTTATGCGAGTTAATTACTATTGAACATAATCTGATCTATTTCTGAAGTATTAAACTGTTTATAATTGCATGAATAATATAAGCAGTAAAGTATGTTTAACATATTTAAGTACAGTTTTAAACTGAATTCCTTAAAATTATTCACTAAGCGTATTGTAGTTCTTAATGTATCATCTTAGTGTATCATTAAATGAGTATGCACACATTCATATGTATGTATAATATTAAATGAGTACACATTAGTTTGTTAAACATTATTTTTTTCTCTTCATGTATGGATTATGGGAAATTTTTTTCTTCTACTTGTATTTTCTGAGTTTTATTTTTTTAACAATGACTATCATTTCAATATATTTGTACCCAGTAAAATAATTGCTAGCTTCAAGTTGCTGTGTGTGTGCTGTATATATATGTCTCACAAACACATACTGCCTGCCCACACCCCTGGAGATACACTCATGCCCCAGTGGTTGAAATTGGAAAGAGGTGAGTGATCGTAGTCATCACACTTTGGGGATGGTCTTGGTCTGGGGTGCGCTGAGACCTGCCTGGAGTCTGCTGTGTCGGAGCTGCGGCTGCCTGCGCTGTCCCGCGTGGGCCGTTCACGTGAGGATTTCACATGGGCTGTTAGAGCGCAGGAGCTGGGGCTCCAGGAACATCGCTGTGCGCCCTCAGAAGAAACTGGTGTCGGAAATTGTTTTAACATTTGTACAAAATTTTGTAAATGATTTTTAAAATTCTCTTAGAAATTAGTCATGTAAAGGAATGCAGTTTCTAAATATAACAGATTTCTTCATACTTTTCTTTAAAATTAACTTAGAAGTCTGCATGTTTTATATTGGATTTTTCTTAAAAGGTAGGTGTTTTTACAGGTACACACCAGCTGCCTTGACTCTGTTACTTTTTTGCTTGCCGTATAACATGGCTTGTTCCTGCTGTAAAACCTACAGAGAAGCAGACTGTCACACATCTGCAGATCTTCCTTTCAGATATCGGGTGGTCAGAGGTTTTATTCTGCTGTCGACCTAAGAAATAGCTAAACCTGTAGAGAATTTTGATAAGAGTTTATTTGGGACAAACTGATGACAGTGCTGGGAAGCAAGATCTCAAATGCTCCCCAGAATGATAGTTTGCAGTTTAAGGGGGAATGTAAGGAAGATTACCGGAAGTGGAGAGAAAACTTGGCTCTGGGAATTGGATTACAGGATAGTTAAAATTATTGATGGGATTATTTGCTCTCTTATGGGTGGCTACCCTTTGGAGGGGTCTGAAAAGGAGACATTTGACAGGTTTGTTAAGTAGATGCACAGAAACAATGGCCAGGGGTTGCTTAAGGCAAAGATAACCTTTTAGCAGAGAAATTACAGGCCTGAGATGGGACTGCCTGTTGGGACCTGCCCAGTTAGGGATTTATGATCACATCATTCTGTGAGATTCCTTTTGGTCGGATTTATTTGTGCCCCCTTTTTTTGTCTACACTACATTAAAAAAATAAGTTACTACTGATTTTACAGTAATTTTTCTGAGGGCGGAGTAGTAAGAAAAAGGAGGCATTATGGTCTCATACAGATGCACGTGGTCTGCTGTGCTGTGGTGGGCGAGTGCAGAGTTGGCTCACGGGCTCGTAGGCAACCCGTAAGGGGTCCGGTTGCTCTGCCATTTAGGAGCATCGTTTCCTCATGTTTGGGTCGTAGTGGGTCTGGTTCAACTCAAGAGCCATGCAGTTCAACCCAGGCAAGTATTTGTGGTTTAAAAGAAACTGGATCTGGTTTCAAAAGAAATAGATGTCCATAGGCAGCAATTCCAATGAAAACTAAAACAGCACTTTTTATTTGTATATTTTTCAGATTCAGTGCAAGGTATATCTCTTAATAACTTTGCAAAGGGGAATGTTTAGAAGCTAGTGAAATTTTTAGGGTTGTTTTTAAGCCTTTTTGCAAAGCTGAATTAATGATCTAGATCTAATGCTTTTTAAATAAGGAAAGCTTATATTAAAGTTGGAAGCCTGAGTATGTTTCTTACAGATAAATGCTTACATTTTCTGTTAATAAACTCGTAGAACATGTACTATATTCATGAGTGGGGGCTCCTACTATGAAATTATTGGTGGTTATACTCCAAATTCAGTATGTGACAACCACATTTTTTTTTTTAAGATTTTATTCATTTTTAGAGAGAGGGGAAGGGAGAGAGAAAGAAGGGGAGAAACAGCGATCAGCTGCCTCTCACATGCCCACTACCAGGGACTTGCCCTGTAACCCAGGCATGTGCCCTGTCTGGGAATCAGACCTTTAGGTCCATAGGCCAGTGCTCAACCCGTTGCGCCACACCAGCCAGGGTGAGAACCACATTCTATAGAGCAGTGTTTATCGTCGAACGAAGAAGATTTAACCACAGAGTCGAAATTCTCTAGGCCTTGTTCACTGCATCAGGTGAGCTTTCTTCACAAATGTTTCCATACAGCTGTTTGAATGACAAAAGGGATGAGGTTTGATTTGCTAAAATTTTTCTCCACATATTAATGGCACATTGGCAAAACCGAAAATATCTGATAGAAAATGAATATAGAAAGTGCATAGTAAAACTCGCCTCTTTTGAGGAACAGAGCAATAACAGTTAACTGTAGCCATCAGATTTAGGGAAGTTTCTAATTGGCCTGAGTGATTGTGAGAATTTGAGATTCTTTTGCTGTAGATGTCGACCTCCATAGTCAGAAGTTGGAAGTTCTGGGTAATTTCAACCTACCTGTGAACACAAATGTCCGTGTAAGTTACTGAGATACGTTTTTTAGGGGTAGGAAGAAAGAGAGAAGGGAATTTACTACAGTTAATTTCCCCCTTTCTCCTTTATCTCATTATAGGACTTATGGTTTTTCCAAAACCAGTGTCGGCGCTGGAGTATTCATTCAGTATGTCTGACCCAAAGACCTATGAAGGGTACATTGAAGACCTTAAGAAATTTCTAAAGCGTAAGTGTCTTTTCTTAGAGTAAGATAAAAGATTTTAGTTATTATGGAAACTAGTACCAAATTATGATTGCATTGGGAACATCATTCTTAGAGTTTATTTTACCTGTTTTTTTTTTAAGATTTTATTTATTTATTTTTAGACAGAAGGGAAGGGAGAGAGAAAGAGAGGGAGAGAAACATCAATGTGTGGTTGCCTCTTACATGGCCCCCACTGGGGAACATGGCCCGCAACCCAGGCATGTGCCCTGACTGGGATTTGAACCGGTGACCCTTTGGTTCGCAGCCCGTGCTCAATCCACTGAGCTACACCAGCCAGGGCTACCTGTTTTTTTTCTATCAAACACAGCCAACTAAGAGGACTTGCAGGTAGATTTTATGATTGGTTGTGATACTCTTAACTTATGAAACCAGCAGCTCTAAGCCTATGGGCAAGTGCTTCAAATTTTTTTATCCTGTAAGCAGTACATGAGTAAGTTCCTTGAGACATAACATGCATATCTGGATTAAAATGGAAGGTATTTGAGTAAAAATAAAACTATATTATATAAAATCATGCCTCTGAGTGCTTGGATCTTTTGCATCCAGTGTTGTGCTTGTGTGGGGGACTAGGGATGTTGTTTATCGTTTTAAAAAATCTCTATCAGTTTTGAGTTTTTTGGAGTTACCAGTAGTAAAGCTTTCTAGTAGCCACCTGGCCCAGTTTTTTCTCACATTTTGTTGGCTTAACCCCAACATGAGTAACCGTCAGATGCCCTGGCCTCTTAGTTCTTGGTTGTCTCGCCTTTTCCTCAGCCACACACCCCCACAGCCATTCCTTAGAACGTGTCGGACTCCATCGCCGAAACCACGGGGTAAGGCTTTCCTGCCGTAAGTTCTGTCCTTGCAGTTTGCTTGTTTAACTTTCCATCACTAGTCTTCTGCCTCATTTAGACTTTCAATTCACTGGCCCTTTTATCCTAGCCCCTCACCCCCAATCTTCCTTTTTATCAAGCTTAATTCCGTAATTTTTTATTTCTTTTTTGCTCTTACCAGTACTCTAAAAATCATTTGTCTGTATTTGTCATAAATTGCATTGAATGGAGCCATAAAATTTCTGGATGAAGCTCTTCCTTAGAACCTGCCCCGGAGCAGCCAGGTGCTGCTAAAGAAAGATTTTCAATGGAACTAATCAGCACTGGACTACTTGATCACCTCCCTCATCCTGCTCTATTACCTGACATGACTGTGGAGTTGCTCTGGATAATTATTTCCAACCTCTACTCAAACTTCTACTTCCCTACCTTTTCCTTTAGAACCCACTTTGTTCACACTTGGTCATGTGCCACATAATGATGGTTTGGTCAACTACTGCATTTACCACAGTGGTTCCACAAGATTATAATGGAACTGGAACATTCCTGTTGCCTAGCAACACAGTACCTACCCATCATAATGCTGTGGCGCAGCACATTACATCAATATCATTGTGTAGCAATTGCCAATAGTACAGCAGCACGTACAGGTTTGTAGTCTAGAAGCTATAGGGGGACAGAATTTGTCACCCCAAAATGCCTGTAGCATAGGGATTATTTTAGACTTGTTAATTTTAAGAAAGAGCAGCCTTGGGACCAGCTCTGAAAACCAACTAGAAGTTACCCTTGCTAAAAGACCTTTACATTTGCCAGGACAGTCTCCATGCGTAAGGGGGTGGACTTTCTGGAAACTCTTGTCAATGCAGAAGACAGCATGCAGACCTGCTTAACAGCCTTACCCTTGTTTGCTGTGCTTTTCCGGGTGGCCTCCCGTAACTGACACGTCCTGTTGTCTTCAGCTGAAGGTGGTGGTTAAGGTGGCAGCTTTGGGCCATTTTGGCAAGTTACCCAGTTTTCCTGGGTTTCTCCTGTGTATACAGGAGGTACACATGTTATTAAACTCTTGTTTTTCTCCTGTTAATCTTTTATTATGGAGATGTCTCAGCCAATAACCCAAAGGACAGGAAAAATACCTTTTCCTCTCCTACAGAGTCATGGCTGTGCCACATGGCCCAGTGTGCAGCAGGCTTTGCCGTCCAGGTGTGTATAAGAGAACTCTCTGACGTTTGCACAGTGAGGACCTCACCTAAGGATGCATTCTCCGGGCAGACCCCCATCACTGAGTAGCACGTGGCTATCACCTTTGTTTCCTCTTCAAGACAAAATTGAAACTCAGATGGGAATTCTGTTTCCCCACTGCTGGTACAGCAGCCGACGGTCACGCCCATGTTGTCTGTGGTGCTGCTCCTGCTCTGAGCGGAGGGAGGGGGGCGGGCTGCGCCACCAGCCAGGCTTTGGCCCCCACCCCACTCCTGTGTCAGAAACATCATGCTGTTTGCAGTCCCTTCCCAGGTGTGTGGGGCCTCTTTATTGGGTCTCCCCCATCAGCATGCAAAAACCCTCAGTCTTTCCCTTCCTAGTTAAGGATACACTTATTTGTTGTGAGACAGGATCCATGGTGTTAAAATCAAATAGTAAAGAAAAGTCTATAACGAAAACAGTTCCTTGCCCTACTCCTTCCTAGCTGCAGTCCTGTCTATTCAACAAATACATGTTTTGAGTGCCTTCTCTATGTCAAGCACTCTTCTGGGTTCCATCAGTACACACAAGAAAAATCTCCTTGTGGCTCCTCCTGCCCCATGGTGCATCAGAAGGTAATCGGTGTTGTGCAGGAGAACAAGGCAGTGAGAGGGGTTGGGGAGAGCTGGGAAGGTTGCAGTTTTAAAGTATGGGCTGGAAAGGCCTCCTGTCACTTTGCTGGAACTTCATGGGGTCTTTCAGGACGTAAGACTTGGGTTCTCCAGTTCACCTAGGCCATACCAGAAGTTTTCTTTGAGACGCTATTGCACTGTATGTGAACTGCTTAGTACTGAGTATCTTCCAGTACACTAAGCTCAGTGAGAGCAGGGACAGGTCAGGCTTGCTCACTGTTGAACTGCATCTGCCTAAGGCTGTGCGGTGCAGGGCAAGCATCTGGCAAGTGTTTATAGTTCTCCCTTTTCTTTCCTCCCCTTCTCCAAGCTGTAACCACTTTACTCTTTTACCACTTTGAGTCAATCTAGTTACGTCTGTGTCCACTAAAAGCACCTTTCTTTAAGCTAACATCAGCTCTTAGCTCTGTTTCAAGTCCCCTTAGTATACACTACATAGCGCTGTGTGTCTTCAGACCCTTCAGTTACGATTTTCTGCTTAGCATCTGTCTTCACCGTGCACTATAAGCTGCAGAAGAGAAGCAGCAGCAGTGCCTTTTTATGTCCTCACCGTTGTGTCCCGGGCCAGGAGCATAGGAGGCATTCTGATGACGCCATAGCTGGCTTGGACCACCTGATGGTGAGAAAAGAGATCTGTAATCCAGCGTGTATCATTGTGGAAATGCATAACTTTAGAGCACTAGATAATTCTTCACAGTTAAAGGAACAGACATAACATTCTTTCCCTAAAATTATCTAATAATGAGCATCGCTGTTTTTGTCTTTGAAGAACGTTGCCCAAAGGAGGATACACTCCTGGTTGTGTTTAAGATCTCTCTCCAGCTGACCTGTGCACGCACATGTGTTTCCTTTTTAGCATACGCTTTGGAAGCACAGAACAATCTCGAGGACTGTAACGATGGAACACTCAGTGAACAGAAGGGTCCGGTTTATAAAGCATGTCGGTTTCCTGTTACCTTACTTGAAAACTGCAGTGGGGTTAATGACCCTCACTTTGGCTACTCCAGTGGACACCCCTGTGTTCTTGTGAAAATGAACAGAGTATGTACATGTTTTGCTACTGTTGCTGCTTTTTCCTAATACCCTCTGTTAAGAAGCTGGCAAGTATTTTTTAAATGTTACCTCATTTGGTGTACCTTGTATAACAGGCTAACAGTGGTATTGATGGACCTCTGGAAAAATTCACACAGGAGACAACAAGATTGGTTCACAGCTTAATCATGGTTCAGGGAGTGCAAACGTCTTCCGTGGTTCCCTTTCGGAGGCGGCGACGTGCACGGAGGCGCAGATCGGCACCTCGCGGGACGGGCGGTGTTGTGAGCGCGCAGTGCTCACCTTTGAGTCCTGTGTTGCACAGTGACTCAAACTCCCATGGGGAATATATGAAATTTTGACTTACATTTAGTAGGAAAGCATATTTTTATAGTATATGTATATATAATTAAGTAGTAGAAATACAAATAAAGTTGCACTATAATAATGAGCTCAGGTAGCAGCATTTTGCTGTGTTGTACAGAAGAGGTACCTGAGTTGGATAGTCATTAGTAGATTCAGAAGCTGATATTGTCTCCCCGTTTTAGTGATAACTTGCCTTCCTGGTGCAAAGGAAGCTGCTCCCCTTCTATAGTGAACTGGTCCCTAGCCCCTGTGCATTGCTGGTCTCTGAACATTGCACCGCAGAGCTGCATTCTGATATAGTCACCCTGCTGGGGCCTGCACAGTCTCCCCTCAGAAAGTGAGAGCATCCCTGGACATTTACTCAGGGTAAGGGCAGTTTCTTAAACAGGTATAGCTCATGAGTTCAGATGTCACTCAAGTCATCGTCCCACAAGCAAATGGCTACCATCCCTAGCAGGAATACAGCTTCAGTAGTTTGAAGTTGGCACTGCTGAATAAGGAGTTCCCTGTAGGGAGGGCCAGCTGGACCCTAAAATGCCCGTACCACTGTCCCTCCAGCCTCTCCTTCCTTCCCCTCCCCCAGGGGACAATGACCATTTCCTGTCTGTCCTACAGCCCTCTGGGAAATCATTCTGAAACACTGCCTGACACAGAGTAGGCGCCAATAAATGACTGAGGGCTTTTACGACAAGACTTTATTAAGAATTAAGGTTAACAAAGCAAGCTAAAAGTAATGTGAAACTGGAAAGTCTAGCTTGTAAAATGAATTAAATTTTCCCCTTTAATAGGGATGCCTTTTTTGTTTTTAAGATTTTATTTATTTTTAAAGAGAGGGGAAGGGAAGGAGAAAGAGAGGAAGAGAAACATCAGTGTGTGGTTGCCTCTCACATGGCCCCCACTGGGGACCTGGCCTGCAACCCAGGTATGTGCCCTGACTGGGAATTGAACCGGCAACCGTTTGGTTCGCAGCCCGTGCTCAATCCACTGAGGTACACCAGCCAGGCTAATAGGGATGCCTTTTATAATCCCAACCTCTTAGGAGTGTCTTCAGGACAATTAGATTGCTGGAAAACCTATTTCTCATATAAAGCCAAGAGAAGTTTCAGTTCCTTCTCCCACAGGACCAGCCTTCTGAGTTTATTTTCTTTTAATATGTCCTCTTTGAATGATGAGGGTCCGAGATTATAGTTGCCAATAGGGGCGGGCTTTGCCGAGCATGACAGGAAGACAACATCAGACGCACAGGGATCAGTAGTGAGCTGTGCACACCAACTGTAGTTTGTTCCAAAGTCATTACGAGGGCAAGGACAGTTATTGTTGCTTATATTGTTATCTAGGTTGCTCTGATACTTGTCTTTTGCGAGGAATATTTACAGTTACAGGCATTCACATGTAAAATGCATATAAATTCAAAATGCCAAAAATCTCACAAAATAGATGGATAAGTAGGTTATCATTCAGGCAAGACTTATGTCACCTACAAACATGGAAGTAGGCTCATTCCATAGAACTCAGTGGTGCTGTGAGAGTCTTAAAATGGGATTCTTCTACTTTTTAAAATTTATTTTAGAGAAAAAGAGAGAAAAACATCTATTTGTTTTCCCACTTATTTATGCATTCATTGGTTGCTTCTTGTACATGCCCTGACCAGGGATTGAACCCACAACCTTGGTGTATTGGGACAATGCTTATTCAATAGAGCTACCCAGCCAGGGTGTGACCTAACATTTTCATGAAGAACAGTTAATTAATTATAGTGTGCCTCTGTGATTCTGCAGTAATTATTTGCTTTAATTATTTGGTCATATAAATAATGGAATTAAAAGGTTTCTGTTTAAAGGTAGCAAGTGCAGTACTGTGCTTCGATCAATTCTTTGGTAACTGATTTATTTCCTAGATTGGCCTAGTACAGTAATAAGATAGTTGGTAAGATTATTATATTGAAAAGTCCATTCTAATTCTCTAAAATAATTAGCGTAATTGTTTTACCAGGTAACGGGGTTTTAATACACAGAGTTACTGTTCATCTCAACCCTTGCCCTCCTTATCCTCAGCAACAAAAGGTCTGATGTATACATTTGTGATGTTTCAATCAGTATTTTTTTTCCTTAGATAATCGGATTAAAGCCTCAAGGAAAACCAAGGATAGAATGCTCTGTTTCTAAGGTTAGTATTTAAAAAGTAGCCCAGCTTTTGTTAATGCTTTAGTGCACCTTATTACTTTAAAAGTCTAATGAATATTAGTCATTTATTTTTTCCTTCCCTGGCACATTTTTAAAGTCCTCTGTGGCAGCGGTCCCCAACCTTTTTGGCACCAGGACCAGTTTCAGGGAAGACAGATTTTCCACAGGGTGGGGCGTGAAGGAGGCAGAGCTCGGGCAGTAAACTTGCCATTCCTTACAGGCCACTGATCCGTGGTTGGGGACCCCTGCTCTGTAGTGCCATTCTTAGAGGAATAAAATTTCACCTGACTGTGGGTAGCCCTTCTCTGTTTGCTCATGAAAATTTTAAAGGACTTGTTTACCATGTGCATTTGATTTCACACACATTGCCTTCACAGCTCTGTGTACCATATTTCATTTATTCTAGGATTCACTTTTTTCCCTGGCTTAGCAGCACTGAAATTTTGGTCAGCCTACAATTAATAATGTCTTAGCATAAGGTTCTTGTCTCGATAGTACATAAAGTAGTGTGTGTCTGTGGGATCTGAGATTTCATGAAACGTGGTAGGTTTTCCTCGAGGCGGAAGCGCTGCTTTTCTTTCCGGCGCCCACTTTACTTCTCTCGAGAGTGCTGTGCAGTTTCATCTCACAGTTCGTTTTGTTTTCGCTCCGCGCTGCAAGTGCAGCTAAGACCAACGTGTAAACGATGGGTAAGAGCTCTGAGGAGAAACTTTTAAGCTCTAAATTTAATTTTATCATTGTGCAAAATATTAACATTCCAACTTCAATTGTACGTCAGAAGTGTTTTAGTTGAAAGATTACGGCGAAATCACTTCAGGTGGTATTTGTGGAAGAGAAAAAAATACTTCGTTTTAATCGTGAATTGATTTCTTGTTTGGGCAGACACTTGCTCAGTGGTTCCCTAATTCAATCATGCATCAGAATCACTTGGAGAGCTTACTGATTCCCATTTCTGACTCCATTGGTCCGGGGTGAAGGTCAAAATCTGCGTTTTTACCTGAAGTGTCCAGGCAGTGGTGATGCTGCTGGCCTGGGGCCCACGCTCTGTGAAGCCAGCTTTCGGGCATCCTTATCAGGACGCTTGTTCCCTTCCGAGTACTGCGCAGCGTCGGGAAGCTTGTGGTTCCTTGGGTTGAGGTTTACATACGTGACCACAGGAAGGCAACTTGATCTCTTTGTGCCATATTCAGCTCAGCAGGAAACTTGGATAAGAAGCCAGAATCTCACTTAAAACCAGATGCTATATCGAAGCCAAGCTTTTCTTGATAAACAAGTCCTTATAAAAACCTAATGCGCACATACTGTTATCTCTTGAGACAAAAGAAAACATTCCGACTCTAAACTACATTTAGAAGCAGTGTTGTGTAACTCCCTGTGAACCTCCTTGCTTGCAAGTCTTTCCAATAGAAGGTTCCTGAAGCTTGGGGGCTAGGCTTCAGCCACGCACAAGTGCCGATTTCACGACAGTGTACCGTACACAGGAGCTTCTGCTGTTGCGCGTGAGCAGACGACAGCGATAAGTTTGGAGGACGGGTCTCAAGAGCCAGCGCCCCCCAGAAGGGAGAACACACACGCACTGAGGCCACAGGGACAAAAGCGTCAAACAGCCCTGCCCTAAGGTCTCAGTTTTATAAACCTTTGGCCAGTACAGAAAGCCTTCATGTAACTCATCCCTTAGGGCTTTAAGTGGATTTTCCTCCTTGTTTATTTGTTCTGTATCCTTTGCATTTAGAATAACTGGAGGAAATGTTAATGAAAAATCCTGGTCTAATTACTCAGATTTCAGATGGTTTTTGTTATGTGTAAAGTATATAAACTAATCACAACAGATGGGGTCTATTTAGTTTTGGGATGTTTTTGTTTTTAGGAAAAGCACACAGAATTAGAAGAAGGGCTTATAAAACCTTGCATTTTCCTCCCAGGCTGGTCACAAAGGAGTGACCAGGTGGGGTCCCTCAGCGTCAGCGCCCCTCCCTGCAGAGCAGGCGGGGGAGTGTTCCCTGCACCAGCGCTGGTGACGGGGCCTGCTCCGAACAGGCAGCCCTTAACACGTCCGTGTCATTCGGGGGTTTTTTGGTGTTTTATTTCCTTACAAAAATGAATCGTGTTCATTTGAGAAAATTTAGAAAAATGCAGAAGAAAAAAATGCTGATGCTACCCAGGGATGATCACTGCTTAGAACATTGGGTGTGTCTTTTTTAAGTAGTTTATGGGTGGTGATTATACAAAAGCGACAAAATACATTAATTTTAAAACTGTGTTTTGTTTTCAGTAGACCTTGGTGGCGGTTAATAAACTTTCGTACTTAGTTGCTTGTAGTTTCCAATGTTGTACCATTTCATGTACCTAGGAAACTATGGCACGTGTGCTTCACCCTGAAGCAGCTCATCGTTATTCAGATATGCATTTCAGTATTTCACAATTTCTGAGTGCTTGTTTTCACAGAAGGTATAAAATACAAGTTTAAATAAAAGCCTGCCAACACTGGGGTTCAGGTAGAAACCAAGAGAACAGTTAAGAGTCTGTCACACCTGGGTAACCTCGAGCGTGGGACCTTCCCCCCCGCCTCCGCCCGCCCCCCGTAACCGACCCTGCCCTCCTGCGAGTTGTCAGGCCTCAGTGAATGAGGCAGATACCAGTGAAGTGTGGTATCTGGTTGGGAATTCACACTGAAATGAATTGTAACCCAAAGGAAACCTTTTACATTTGGGGGAGCATCTCTGTTTCTGTAAACTTAAGCTCATATTAAGGAAAAGTAGTTTATACAAAAGCAGTGGAGAAAAGCGCTCATATTAAAGTGGTTATTTTTTCTCTGATGTAAAATGCTATTTTGTTTTTAAATAAGGAGTACAGTGCTAGTGTGGTGTTGGAAGAGTGGATATAAAACGGCCTGTACAATGGTCATTCTCAGCCCCGTTACCCCCTGCGCCGTCACCATGGCGGTGGGCTGGTCATGAGCACCGGCCCTCGCTGTGGTCTCGTTCCCTGCTCCATCCCGGCTTCCCTGCCACCCCGGGTACATGTGCTGCATGACTGTTAACAAAATAAGCTGTGGTATTCTGTGTGTGCTTTCAAAATAGAAGTTAGTATATTCAAATCTGGAACTCAAGCATTTAGTAATGTTTTATTTTACTTAGTACTTAGTAAGCTTGCCACTGATTTTAATCATTGTCAGTATGTTATCTAGTATGTGTTAAAATTACAGTCATTAATATTAGACCTATTTGGAATGTTACAAGAGAATTTTTTATAAATTGTTTATTAAAAAGAGCACTAGAAATAGCTAACAAATAGCTGGAATGAGTTGTATTATAGATGGTGATTAGATTTGTGTATTTAACTTGTTTATCTGTTTTTATAAATACATGTCATAAATTCCAGTAGACTCACAGTACTTCTATTTACATGTGCTCATAAACGTATTTAAGGGAACTGTGGTGTTTAAATTAAGAATGGTTTTTTTGCTTGGAGCACCTTAAATTTTCCCTAATAGTTTTTGTCCATGTCACCATACTCCCTCCTCTGGTCACAGCGGTCATGGTTGTTACTCACCTGAAACCTGGGTCTGCTGCCCTGCTGGGTGGTGGCCGCCATTGCTTTCCAGTCTGGAAACAGTATTTAATTCATTGGGGTACATTGGTCCTAAATCCACTGATGTGTTTTTCTTTTCTTTTCTTTTTTTTTTTTTTTTAGTATATTTTACTGATTATGCTATTATAGTTGTCCCATCCGCCCCCCCGCCCGCCCGTTATCCCCTCCACCCTGTACCCCCCTCCCACCAGCATCCCCCCTGCTTAGTTCATGCCCATGGATCGTACATATAAGTTCTTTGGCTACTCCGTTTCCCATACTATTCTTAACCTCCCCTGTCTATTTTGTACCTAGCATTATGCTGCTTATTCCCTGTAACTTTTCCCCCATTTTCTCCCCTCCCCTTCCCCACTGATAACCCTCCATGTGATCTCCATTTCTATGATTGTGTTCCTTCCTGTTCTAGTTGTTTGCTTAGTTTGTTTTTCTTTTTTCGTTCAGTTGTTGGTAGTTGTGAGTTTGTTGTCATTTTACTGTTCATATTTTTGATCATCTTTTTCTTAGATAAGTCCCTTTAATATTTCATATAATAAGGGCTTGATGATGATGAACTCCTTTAACTTGACCTTATCTGGGAAGCACTTTATCTGCCCTTCCATTCTAAATGACAGCTTTGCTGGATAGAGTAATCTAGGTTGTAGGTCCTTGCTTTTCATCACTTTGAATACTTCTTTCCAGCCCCTTCTTTCCTGCAAGGTTTCTTTTGAGAAATCAGCTGATAGTCTTATGGGAACTCCTTTGTCGGTAACCATCTCCTTTCTTCTTGCTGCTTTTAAGATTCTCTCCTTCTGCCCTGCTGGTGTAGCTCAGTGGATTGAGCGCGGGCTGGGAACCACAGGGTCCCAGTTCGATTCCCAGTCGGGGCACATGCCTGGGTTGTGGGCCAGGTCCCCAAGTGAGGGCCATGTGAGAGGCAACCATACATTGCTTTCTCCCTCCCTTCTCCTCTCTCTGAAAATAAATAAATAAATAAAATCTTTTTTAAAAAAAGATTCTCTCCTTCTTTTCAATCTTGGGTAATGTAATTATGTGCCTTGGTGTGTGCTTCCTTGGGTCCAACTTCTTTGAGACTCTGTGAGCTTCCTGGACTTCCTGGAAGTCTATTTCCTTTGCCAGATTGGGGAAGTTTTCCTTCATTTAGTTTTCGAATAAGTTTTCAATTTCTTGCTCTTCCTCTTTTCCTGGCATCCCATGATTCGGATGTTAGAACATTTAAAGTTGTCCCAGAGGTTCCTAAGGCTCTCTCATTTTTTTGAATTCTTATTTCTTCATTCTGTTCTTACTGAATGTTTATTTCTTCCTTCTCCAAATCATTGATTTGAGTCCTAGTTTCCTTCCCTTAACTGTTGGTCCCCTGTATATTTTTATTTATTTTTTAAATATCTTATTTCTTTTTCTTTTAGAGACAGGAGAGAGGGAGAGAAACATCAATGTGTGGTTGCCTTTTGTGTGCCACCTATTGGGGTCCTGGCCCACAACCCAGGCATGTGCCCTGACTGGGAATTTAACCAGCAACCCTTTGGTTCACAGGCCGGCACTCAATCCACTGAACCACACCAGCCAGGGCCTGTATATTTTTCTTGATTTCACTTTGCATAGCCTTCACTTCTTCCTCTATTTGTGACCATACTCAACCATTTCTGTGAGCATCCTGATTACCAGTGTTTTGTACTCTGCATCTGATAGGTTGGCTGTCTCTTTATTGCCTAGTTCTATTTTTGGAGCTTTGATCTCTTCTTTCATTTGGGCCATATTTCTTTGTCTCCACACACCTGTTACATAGTAAGGGGCAGAGCCTTAGGCATACGCCAGGGAGGGGCAACCCACAGGGCTGTATTGTGGCGCTATATGTGGAGGAAGGGTCAGAGGGAACAATGCCCCTTGCTTGGCTTTTGGCTGGCTTTCAGTCACTTCCTCTACTACCCACAAACAAATTGGACCTTTCTGGTGCTGATTCCCAGGTGAGTGGATTTGTATACATTCTAGGACCCTGTGGGTCTCTCCAACGAACTCTCCTGTGAAGCTGGGAGTTGCTCCCGCTGGCCAGAGGTTTTGAGGCTTTATTTCCCTGCATTCTAACCCTGGATTGTGCGGTCTGTCTTGCTCCCCAGTTGTTCCTCCTAGTTTATCCACACGCAAGTGTGGCACTGCCAGCTGCCGCCTCACCTACCCAGTCCTCCAGCCACCGCTGGCTACCGCCTCCACCCCTCCTACCAGTCTGCATGAATGTTTCTTTAATTCCTTGGTTGCCAGACTTCCATACAGTTCAATTTTCTGGCAGTTTGGTGGGGGTGGGAGGGGATTGTTTTTAAATTTGTGGTTTTTCGAGGAGGCAAAGTATATCTACCTATGCCTCCATCTTGGCTGGGAGTCTCTGTTTCTGCTGCCAAGTAGCCAAAGAACTGGCATTTGGTGGTTGGAAGACAAGTAAGATTTTACAGACAGTGCATGAGCCAGTCTGGCTGTAAGTTAGAGGGTATGGTCTTGGAAAAGCCTGTGTGTATCAGGAAATGTAGGAGTGAGGATAGTTTGTTTCAAGAAGTTTAAATCAAGATGAGCAAGTCTCTTCTCAAAAACACACCTGTAATTAGTGCAGTTGGAGCAGCAGCTTGTGGTTTCCCCGTATTGTTCATAATTGATACTCTGTAATATAAATACATTTGTAAATTTGCCTTTTTGTGACCTAAAAAGTTTTGTTTTGACTTTCAACCCTAGGGTGAAAACACAACTCTATTACCTTATCCTGCCCTGGGAAATCTAGACTTAAAATATTTTCCATATTATGGGAAGAAACTGCATGTAAGTATTTAGAAGTTCTTAAGTGATTGTGACTCTAGGGAAATGGGCTCATCTGTAATAAAGTGGCACTTGTCTGGGATCTGTAGACGTGTCTCGTGTACCTTGTGCATCGTTTGTTCTGGTTTCTAAACACATGTGCTGAGGGCAAATTGAGATTCCAGATCTACCGTTCAAATCGCAAAGTCCAGGCAGAAAACACCATTGTCTGTGTCATTATTTAGGATGTGATTATTTCCAGAATATAGAGACGTAGTCAAAAAACAAAGCTCATTACCCGGAGATAATTTACTTATGCAACTTTTTATTTTTAAATAATGTCAAATGTAAACTGGCTAGAGTGGTAGAAAGAATTTCCATAGACCCTTTACCCAGATCTCCCAAGTGTTAATACTTTATCTCATTTGTTTTAACAGTCTCCATTTATATTACCATTTTTTTGTCCCTGAATCACTTGGAACTAAGTTATAAATGCGGTGCCTCTTTACTAAATGCTTGCGTGTTTTTCCCTAAAAATAAGGACATCGCCTTATGCAACCTTAATACAGTTGTCAGAGGAAATTAACCTTACGAGAGTAGTATTGTCCAGTCAGTAGACCTTGTTGAGATTCACCCGTTGTTCCGTGGTGTTCTTTACGGGAAAAGGAAAAGTGTGTTCCATCGCCAGGCTGTCATGCTGTGTATGTCTTCAGTCACCTGTAACCAGGACAGTGCCTCAGTCTGGTTCGTGCCCTGGTCCTCTTCAAAAACGAGCACGTGTTTTTTTCGGCGTGTTGGAGTTTGTCTGATGTTTTCGTGAATAAATGCAGGTCACACATTTTGGCAGACGTACCTCCGGAAGGAGTGTTGTGTCCTTCTCAGAACAGCCGATCAGGAGGAACATGGTGTTGATGAGTCCCACTGATGGTGATGGTGACTGTCACCAGTTGGTTAAGGGAGTGTCAGTCAGGTTTCTGTAAAGTCACTCTTTTTTTGTCCCCTTTGAAGTAACTATCATCTAGGGAGAATATTTTAGGAGTCTGTAAAATTCTGTTTCTCCCATAGCCTTAGCATGTGTTGATTCTCACATGTATCAGTCAATAGTAGACCTGTTCCCGAGTGTTTTCTGGTTCCTCTCTCCTTTCTCCCTTTACTAGTTGGCATTCTACTCTAAGGAAGAACTTGTTCTTCTCTACCACTTATTATTTCTGTATATCGGTATGTTTTCATGAATTCTTATTTTATTCAGGTGGTTATAATCTGTTATAGTCATTTACTTTGGTGTTAAAAGTGTCTCAGACTTGGCTGGTGGGAAGCATTCAGGCGGCTTCTCTGCCTTTCGACATGCCCCCATGAGTCTTTGAGCGCTCCCTTCCTTTCTGGCACCGCAAGATGGTCCAGGTCCCTCTTGTACTTGGCCTGTCCCAGCCCTCGAGTGAGCCCCTGGTTCCTTCTAGTGAACAACTGTGTTTAGAAATCACACTGACAGTGCAGCAACTGAGTGTGTTTGCCCCAGGTTTCACAGCAATCAAAAGTAGGGGATGCAGGGGAGACCTAAGTCACATCATCAGTGAGGTAGATCTTACGCATATTTATCAAACATAGTAATACAGTATATACCCTCAAGCACACCTGGAACAGTCACAAATATTTATCATTTAAAAAAAACAAACCATTCGAGCCCTTACCAGCATGACTCAGTTGCCTGAGCATTGTCCCACAGAACGAAAGGTCACCAGTTCGATTCCCTGTCAGGGCACATGCCTGGTTTGCGGGCCCCATTCTCTGGCTGGGGCATGCAAGGGGCAACGGATGGATGTTTCTCTCACACATTGATGTTTCTCTTGCTTTCTCCTTTCATTTCCTTCACTCTGAAAATAAATAAATAAAATCTTAAAAGAAAAAATACATCCTAAATTTTCGTAAAGTGGAAGTATATTGTAACTGATAACTTTCTGATCACAATGCAATAATTAATATAATTATTAAAATAAATTTCCAAAGAGGGAGGGAGTTGAAACCTTTTATTGAGCAACTTTAAGTCAAAGGGGAAATTCAGACCAAGATTGTAGAATACCTGAAAGTTACTGGTAATGAAACACAGCAAAATCACAACCCAGGGGATACATTTAAAGCAGTGCTCGGAGGAAAACTCATAGCCATGCTTGTATTAATGAAAATTAAGTGAAAATAAGTGAGTATCCAGTTTCAAGTAAAAAAGGTAGAGAATGGAAAGTAATAGATCTAATTAATAGGTTAAGATTTTGTTTTAATATTTTACAAAGCAAACCAACTGCTGAAGTGTAGATGGAGCTACTTGGAATGATTAATATCTTTTCCTCTTTATTTCCCAGGTGGGCTATCTACAGCCGTTAGTTGCCGTCCAGCTCAGCCTTGGTGCTAGCAGTACCCCAAAAGAAGCAACAGTCGAGTGCAAGATTGTCGATTCACCCAACCTGAAAAACCATGATGACCGTGACAAGTTTTTAGGACGAGTTGCGTTCAAAATCACAATGCGTGCATAGTAGGAGTTAGAGTGCGTCCAGAGTAAACGTTGTGTTGTCTGTCTTCATTTTCTATCAGCTGGACCTGACATTCTAGAATTACGGGACCACCTGAGAGAGAGGTGGGGTGGTACACGACACTGGGGTGACATTGTAATGTGCTTCCAGACCGTAGTGTTCGATGTCCTCTGACCTAACTGCCTGTTGCCTCTGCTGCCTTTGGGAACCGTTGCACAGTCACCCGGCGGGGACTGGGAACACCTGATTCTGAACACGGGGTCTTGTCCTGTTTTTATGTGGTTTAATTGCCAAGTCTAAAGCTTAATGTGCTGTGCCATGTAAATATTTTATAGATTTAACACTGGTTAACTGTCATATTTTGATGCCAGCAAAGTTTTAGGGGTGAAATGGTACCTGACCAACACGAAGTGACTTTACAGCTGCAAAAATTGTGTGTGGAGAAGTTCTGGGTATGAAGAGGAAAAGAAAATAAAAGTGGATTTGAAAAGTTGTCTTGGGTTTTGTGTAGAGTTATTTTTTACGCGCTGAATTAGTCTGTTGATCATTTTAAGAACACAAACTTTTTGTTTTATAACGTAAAAAAAAAAGCAGTGAATGGATTATTAAGTGCTGGGACTAAATCACTTATAAAAAGTATTTCAGCCCTGGCTGGCGTGGCTCAGTGGATTGAGTGCCAGCCTGCAAACCAAAAGGTTGCTGGTTCGATTCCCACTCAGGGCACATGCCTGGGTTGCACGCCAGGTCCCCAGTTGGGGACGTGTGAGAGGCAACCACACACTGGTGTTTCTTTCCCTGCCTTTTTCCCTCCCTTCCCCTCTCTCTAAAAATGAATTAAAATCTTTTTTAAAAAAGTATTTCAGACCATAGATCAGGGGCGTCAAACTCATTCTCACCAGAGGCCACATCAGCCTCCCGGTTGCCTTCAAAGGGCCTAAATAATTTTAGGACTGTATAACTAACTACTCCTTAACTATTAAGGAGCTGAGATACATTCAGCCCTTTGAAGGCGACCAGAAGGCAGATGTGGCCCCGGTGAAAATGAGTTTGACACTCCTGCCCTAGGGGGAAACAGCATTTTTAGGTTATCCAGTATAAACATGCTTCTAATTTTTTAATGTTAAATTCCTAAGATTTGAATTGTATAATAGTGTGTGAAATACCTTGTTACTGCTTTTATTTGGCAGATTGTGGATTCTAATAAAAAATATAAATTGTGAAATACAAAACATGGCAAACTCCCACCCAAACAGCAATTTTATTTTAGCATTCTTTGATAAGTGTCATGAACTGTTTCCTCCTCCTCGGGAGTTTGTTACAATTCTTTGTCATAATGTGAGGTGTTTTCTCTTGAAAAAGGTGTCCTTACTCTATGCTCTCCAGGTTTTTTATTTTTAAGCCTATTTTTTATTTTCTCCTTAAAAAGGAAAAGCTGGTATTTTTGAAGTTTTCTTCGTTCTGGTGCAGGTCGGAGCAGCGGGGCCCACCCGCCCCAGCTGGCTCAGGAGCGGCTGTCTGGAGCCCCTCGAGTGCTCTGGCGACCTCGGCCGGCCACACAGGCCTCGGCGTCCCCGTGGCAGCGCCCACACTTTGGCAGTGGGCACTCGTCCCCTCCCGGAGATCTGCTCGTTGCTCTCACTAAGGTCTTGGTGATGGCAGATTGTCATTGTAGAGGTCCTTGCAACTGAAGTAAACGATTCTTGGAGTTGTGACTAAGGCAAGCCTTCTCTGGGCTTGGCTTTTCCCTCTATCCTGTCTTCCGAGACTGAAGCAAGGGTGGAAAGGGCTGTGGCTGCTGAGCACGGTGGCGGCTCGGCCGGGGCATCGCTGCGGTGGGCCCGGTGGGAACTGGTCAGACCCTCCGCTGTTGTCAGCTTGGGCTTATGTGAAATTCCTATTATTAAATACATGATTAAACTTCTGTTGTGTGTTTCAAGGTATAATATGGATAGTGCTTTTTTAAATGAGCTTAGATGAAAGCAAGCTTATTCTCAGACCACGAAACAAGAATAGAGATATCCAGAGTGGGTTTTGGAGAGAAGGGTGGGAATACACGCAGGTCACTCGGTTGTATCCATGCCTTTGGGGTTCAGAGGTCTGGGCGTGCCTGCACCTGGCTTCTGTCGGACCATAGTTGACCAGCCCGACTTTTCTGCCCATTACTGTTTGCAGGAAACACACATCTCAGGTTTCTGCCACATCTCAGGTTTTCCTCAGAACCTCACTGGGCGTCTCAAATGCAGCTCTGATTCCCTGTGAGAGAGTCTGTGTGTCCAACAACCTGCCTGAGCTGCCTGGTCCTGAGCCGCATTCGACTGCAGGGGGCCAGAGGACAAAAGCCAGGAAGCTCTGCCTCCTGGGGAATGAGTTCAGCACCAGTTTGATCGGTGTGGGGGGGATCAACTGTCAGTCGACTAGCTGGTATTTCAAATTCAACATGTATTTCTTGCTCAAGGAAAATCGTGGATTAGTTTCCGTAGACTTCCATCCAAGCCGTGTTATACTTGGAAATCTTTTCTACAATGAACTCCATTTCTTTCTGGTCGCTGATAGCTGGTAGGTGACGAATTACTGTGTAGTTCAGTCTGTCCCACTCGGGACCGACAGGCCATCAGCCTCCCACGTTACAGAGTGTGTGCAGTTCCTCCCGTGACTTAAGCTCTACTGTCCTTTCTCGGTGAGCTTTCCCGTGTGGAGAGGTAAGAAAGGCTGGGTTTCCCTCTTCGCAAAGCCCAAGTATAACAGGACTTGCCCTGAAGGTGCAGCCTGGGAGGAGGATCCCAGATAGAGTTTGCTGGCAGAGAAATTCCGAGAGAATCTGCTCATGATGGTTCACTCGGGGGCAGAGGGAAACAGAGTTGGCTCCAGATCCTGATTTACCGTTAATGCTTAAAAAGCTTACGCTGTTCTCTTCTTAACGGTAAATTGAGGGTAATGCCACCCCTGAGGGCTGTAAGGATTGAGTGAGAAAGTCCACATGTGCCAACAAGCAGTTTGTGTTCACGCTAGCTGCCAAGGGTCGCCCGCCCTCGTGAGGTCGGAGGCTGCAGGGGCGTGTCCTTCCTGGTGACTGGAAGTGGCGTGTGTAGGGCAGCTCCGCGGCTGTGTGGGAGCGATTGTTTCCCACTCACGGGACGGGGGGCCTGGCTAAGGGAGCTGACGTCATCACTGTCTGTCCACAGCCTCGTGCAGCAGGTTTGTACGGAAGGGGGTGTCATGAGTACGTGAATTTGAAGCAGTCCACGTGGAATTGTTTTCCTGTCACTTGGTTTCTGCTTTAGTGAAGTTGTCAAGTTGGAGCTTAAAGAAGACTGAAGTTTGCTAGACAGATTTCAGAGTTTTCCAGATCCTGCCAGTTGCCCCATTGACGGAGCTGTGTTCTGAGCAATGTCCTCAGGTACTGCTCACGAAGATTGCCCTCCAGGGTGGCCAGTGCTTCCAGAAGGGCGCCCGTCTGCAGGGAGGCTTCACACATGCTCGGTTGTGAAGGTGGGTGTCAGGCATGACCGGAATGCAGTGTGTCTGCTTTTTGAACAAACTGGTTTTCTCATATCCCAGTGACTGTTGTCCTTCAAATAAGCCCCTTCAGACCAATTGTGCCACCACATTTCTAACCTGCAGAACTTTCAGGGAAGAACTTTGGGGTTTACCTTCAGGAGCCTGGAGTATAGTCTGACCATTTTCAGAAGTGGCTGGATCTGTCCCTGGAGAATGGACTTTTTAGAAACAGTCAAAAGTCACTTGAGAGTCAAGACTGGTAAGGGCTGTATTTCAACACAAAAAACAACATGATAAGAGTCCGTCTCCTACGTCAGCCTTTCAGATCATTGGTGTGGCCTGGGTGTGACTCTGAAGAGCCGTCACGAGGACAGATTGACAGAGCTGACCTGTTAAACTCATGGTAGCCCTGACCAGCGTGGCTCGGTTGGGTATCATCCTGCGAAGCGAAAGGTCGCTGGTTTGATTCCTGGTCGGGGTACAGGCATGGGTTGCGGATTCGGTCCCTGGTCAAGGCGTGTGCGGCAGGCAAACCAATCAATGTTTCCCTCCCTCCCCATCTCTTCAAAAAATTAAAAAACCTATCTCTCAAATTCACAGTAAGAAAGAGCACTTGGGGGTACCCTCCTGTGATGATGAATCCTGATTTGGCTATTGCCTCTGGTGTCATGCCAGGTGGCAAGAGGGACTTTGAAGATAACGCTACGGTTACTTACTAAGCAGCCTGCCTTTAAATCGATCGTGCAGGATTAGCAGAGGGCCTGATGCAGTCACAGAGCCTGAGGCAGGAGGAGGACTGGGTGCCCTGTTGCTTGTCTTGAAGGGGAAGGGGGCCTTGCAGGAAACCTGAGAAGGAAATGAATTCTGGAAGCTGAATCTGCCCCCAAGGCTCCAGAGGAGAGCCCAGCGGAGCCACACTGGGCGCAGACTGCTGACCACAGAAACGGGAAGGCAGGGTACTGTCTGAAGCCACTGAACCTGTCATTTCTTACGGCAGCAAATAGAAAGCTAACATGGCCATTTTCTCAGTGACGGCAGCAAATAGAAAGCTAACATGGCCATTTTATCAGTGACGATTATATCCTCCCGTGCAGTGCTTCTCAAACCCAGCGTGCCTGTGACCCCTCAGGGGATCCTGTCTAAACTGCATGTGACGATCTAGCGATGGCTGGGTTGGAGCCTGGGGTTCTGCATTCCTAACAGGCTCCTGGGGGCTGCTGGGGCTGCTGCTGCCGCTGCTCTGAGTACCACTCTGGAGCACAAGGCTGTGTACCATCGTGGGCCGTGCTGTGGCTCTGGCTCTGGACCTCAGAGCCAGGGCCAAGGCTGGAGGAAGTGGGAACTGGTGGAAGGAAGGCCTGGGATAGATACTGTGCAGCTGTGAAATAACCTTCAAAGGTTAAGGAGGAGCGGCCCCCCTGTTGGGGGGCCCCTGGCCTGCAGCTACCTAGGCTGCCCTGCGCAGCAAGCCGGTATGGTGTTCTCGTGGGTTTTGCTCTTTTCTCTGGCCCCGTGGGAGGACACGGGCCTGCAGCCATGGGTCCAGCTTCCTGAGGATGGCATGCTGCAGGCCTGGCCATTAACGAGGTCCTTACCAGCCCCCGCTTTGTCCCCAACTAGATGAAATGTAAGCAGCTGGTGGCTACCAGGCTGGAGGTGAAGGAAATGCACATTGTCAATGAAGACAACCCTGCGCAAAGCTGCTCTCAGTTAGTGAGAAGGAATAGGCTCATCTATCTATTTATAATTTTGGTTCTTTTATTTGTAATGTTTGCTGAGCACCCAGCGTGCGCCAGGCCCTGGACTAGGAGCTTGGGCTGCACTAGGATAGCAACAAAGTCCCGCCCTCATGGAGCTACAGCCCCGCAGCTGCCCACGCAGCCAGGCTGAGCCCACTTCTGGTCGGGCCCTGAGCGCGGTGTCCTCTGCTCTTCCTGGAGGGCAATGGCCACTGGGAGCTAAGTGCTGGGGCAGCGGTAGGTCTGGGTGCTCTCCAGTGCGTGCCTGTGTCCCCGGGTGCGCCGGGCGGGCTCCTCGGTCTGTGGATCCTCTTTCTGAGGAGACAGGTTACAACTGATCATAAACTCCTTTGAGACCGGAGCCACCCAGAGGGATGACAGTGACATGCCTACAAGCACACCTTCAGGACACTGGCTCTTACTATACAAATAGGCTAAAACAATAAAGGATCGGAGAAGATCCCATCCGATCCTTAACAAGTAACTGCAAAGGACAACAAGGTTAGTTAGCCTGAATAAAGAGCAGAAGTCAAAAATCCATACTAAAAACAATCCATATTAGTTGGAAGAGAATACTGTGATGTTGATAGGTGTATTTGTAAAGGTTTGAAAATAGCGCAAGGACCCTGGCTGGGTGGCTTAGTTGGCTGGAGCATTGTGCCGTGAAGTGAAGCGTCGCCCGTTTGATTCCTGGTGGGAGGCAGATGCCTGAGTCCTGGGTTCGGTTCCGGGTCAGGGTGCGTACAGGAGGCAACCAGTCAACGTTTCTCTCTCACATTGGTCTCTCGCTCTCTGTCCCTCTCTCTCTAAAAATCAGTAACAAAATATCCTCAGGTGAGGATTAACAAAAAAGAAAACAACTCAGTGGTGCTTTGACTGCCGTCTAGACCCTGCGAAGAAGCAGGTAATTTAAAGCGGGTCTGCCCCCCACAGCCGTCCGAGGGACTTTGCTAACGAGGCGTCCGGAGCCTGGTGGTTCCATATCGCAGACTCCGAACGTCAGCTGATTCAGGAATCCCCAGACCTTGGGCTGCTTTCCTAGAGGAACCCCAGCTAGTGGAGGAGACTGCAGGTGCAAATAGCAGCCATGGCCCTTTTTCTCTGGAAGAGTGGGTTTTCGTCATGTCTTTCCACGACGCGCTTTCTGGTTATGGTGGCCCAGGACAACGCAGGAGATGGCAGGCTGTTCTCTGAGCTGTCACAGGGAGCAGAGGATCCGGTCTTGGACGATGGCCTGTCGCCCTTTTCTCCTCCCTCCATGACGTGCTATGTCACCATCTTTTGTGTGAGTCTCGTGCGCCCACTGGGTCCAGTGGCCCTGCTAGGCTCCGCCTGTCCCCGCTGCCGGCTGGGAGTGAGCCTCCACTGCCCTGTCTTGCCCCAGAGTCACCAGGCTCAAAGCCGTCTGGAGGGTGACCCTTTGCGGGTTGGCGCTTCTGTCTTCAGTTCAGATGTGATCGTTTGCACTGTTTTGTGACCCTGACCTATCGAGTCTGCGAAGCTGTGATTGTCAGCCCCTCGCGGGCAGGGGCCGCACCCTTGTGGCCTTTGGTCCCCCCTCAGATGGTGCCTGCATGTCTCCTTCGGTCCTGATTTCTGATGTTTGCTCTAGTTCCTTAGGGGATTTCCTTGGAATTTAAAAAAGCAGTCCTGTGTTTTTATTAAAGACAGCTAGAAAGAGACTACCCTTGGCAGCCGTGGGGTGAGGTGCTGGCTGGAAGGTGGGCTGGGCTCAGACCCTGAGGCTTCAAGGGCAGGCTGATGGCCTAGCAGGGGCCAAGGAGACCAGGGCCTGGCAGCAGCCGAGCAGGGGCCGGAAGGGCGCTTTCAGGCCCTGGGACAACCAGCTGCTTCTGCCGGGGGGACTGGCTAGTCCAGGTCAGGCTGGGGTCTCCCTGAGGCCACCCTGCCTTGTCTCCCGAGATCGTCCACTGGTCCTAGTCCTGTCCTTTGCTTTCCACGTCCACCTCCTTGACCTCTCCATCCTCAGGTGACTCATTGTCCTCACTCGTCTCGCCCATGTCCTCCTCTGAGTCCTCTTCATCCTCCTCTGAACCCAGAGAGCTGCCCACTCCCCCAACCTCTACCACCAACTCTGTGCCAAACGACAACCCATTTGACCTGGATTTGTTTGTGTAAAACTTGCGCCATACACTTATGGGATGTGAAGACTGCCTTCCAGGGACTTGGATCAACTGATTTATGTAAGAGCACGCGCTGGAGCTAGACTGCTTGGTTTTAAATCCTTTCTCTGCCCCTTGCCCAAGCTGTGTGTCCTTGGACAATAACTTAACCTCTCTGTTTCTGAGTTTCTGTTTGTTAAAATAGGGCTAAGTGCTTAGAATAGAGCCTGGCAATTACGTTTTAGCAACTTATCGTTATTGTTGAAAAAGAATGGTGATTTAGGAACAGTTTATTTCTCTCTTCTCTCCTGCGCACCACGCTCCAGCCACAGGTGTCCTTGTCACCCGGGTGCCTTTTCTGTGCCCTCACTTCTGCCATTAGCTTTGGAGCTTAGGGGACTCACTCAGCTTTATGGCCGTTCCCTGGAGTGCTGGAGAGGCGTCTTGCCCCATCAGGGGTCTCAGATATGACTGTCTTTGGACTTAAGCATGGGGTGGGGGTAAACATTCTAGAACTCAGGCTCCGATGCCTTGTGTTGGCTTCTCTGGCATTTAAGGCGTGTTCCTCCCTGGAAACGATTGGGTGGGGAAAGCTGTGGCCGGAATCGAGACCTCTCTGCGAGTGATGTGGTGGGGTGTTACTCTCCTCCTCCACTGCGGACGTCTCCGCGGAGAGCCATTGTGGAGCATGTCACAGGGGAGGCAGCCGCGAGGATGACGGGCTTCTTCGTGTAGTTCTCAGTCACCTGGTTTTGACTGTGTAAAAAGCGCTTTCCCCAGGCTCCCTGGCTTTCCCAGGCATGTGTCCTCCTGTTAGCAGCTGCCCACACTCAAGCATGGAGACGTCCAGCAGCTGCTGGTTAGAACGAGCGCGTTCATGGCAGCCCCGGGCACACAGAGCCACCTGGTGCTGGGCCGGGGCCTAGGTGAAACAGCCTTCCCAGATCGGATTTGGTTTGGGGCCTGTCAAAGACACGGAGCCCTTAAGTGTCCATGGTCTCTTCCTAGCTTATAGAAAAGGAACTACTAAGCTTCCTGGGGGGCGGGGACAGGGGGTGTGGGGAGAGAAAGGGGGCAGTCAGCAGGGGCCTGGGCTGATTGGAAGCTCAGTGGGCTGGTGGGCAAGTGCCCAGAGAGGGAGTGACCAAGTGCCTGCTCCCTCCTCCTACGAGTCAGGTGTTTTCTGCTTGAATCAGCTTATTTTCCACTGCCACCCACTCACTTCCAAAGCCAGACAGATGCCACACCTTTGCCACTTCTCACTCTCCCCTTCTTGTCCGCGTTGACTCACTCCAGCATAACGAGAACATAGAGTAGCGAAGGGCAGTTTTTCAGGCTTACCCAGGCGTGGCCGGGTCATCTGTCCATGCTGACGGTGAGAGAATGATTTGATTCGCTAAACCCACCAAGAGGTCAACGTACTTTGGAGGAGTCAGTAGTTCACTCATTCATTCAATAAAGACTGAGAACCTAGCGTTGTATATCAGCCGCTGTACCCAATGCTGAGTTTGCAAAGATGAAAGGAAGCCCACGTATAACAAGTAAGTTCCTGCTTATAGGTCATAAACAGAGTTTCACTGGTCACCCCCCGACTGCTAGTGGAGTTCGGGAGTTCCTGAGTGGGGCGGGCGCTGGCTGGGGGTGCCTGAGCCCACGGCTGCAGTGACCTTTCCTCTTCCAAGGGAGCATCCCAGCCACAGTGGCCCTTCAGGTGCCCTCAGCCACCCACCGTGTCTGTGCACACGCACACACGCACACTCACAGGAGGGAGGGAGACGGGTAAGGGTGTGCGTAGTGCACTCACTCCCTTTCTTTCCCCACTGAGAGTGATGTCTCTCTTCACTTAGAAGTTTGTCAAGAAAGTTAACAGACTGTCAACTGCAGAGTGTGTTCTAATACTGCTTATTCAGTGCAACAAAATCCTACCAAAAAATTGGGATTTTGGTATAAGACTATGCATAGGAAATATTTTATGGGATTTAGAATGAATATATATGTGTTCTGCTGGGGAACGTCCAACTATTACCACGAGAGACCTGGGTTTGTTTTTTTTAGGATTTTATTTATTTATTTTTAGAGGGGGAGGGAAGGAGAAAGAGGGAGAGAAACATCAATGTGTGGTTGCCTATTATAGGCCCCCCACTGGGAACCTGGCCCACAACCCACACATGTGCCCTGACTGGGAATTGAACCAACGGCCCCCTTCTTCACAGCCTCGTGCTCAATGCACTGAACTACACCAGCCAGGGTGAGATTTGGCTCTTTTTGCCAATGCCGTAAAGAATTGTAGATCAGCAAATCCCTTAGCATGCAAGCAGGGTTTATTGGTGATCCGTTCTCGTGGAAGAGAACAGGCCTAGATAAGGTGGGGGTGGGGGACTGAAAGGCTTAGATAGGTTCAGGGTGAAGCAGGGTTAGGGTGGCGAGAGCAAAGGTGGCCAAAGGCCAGGGTGGCAGGCGCAGGGGTGGTGAGGGCGCAGGTGGCAAGCGCGTGCATGGCCAGAGGCCAGGCAGCCAGAGAGCCAAGAATGCCAAGCCCACCAAGCCCCAAGTACTTTGTTCTAAGGACTTACATAGTTGGCCGGGCCAAGGGTAAAGTGTTTAAGTATTGACAGGTAAACGTGGTGCCAGCTCTGGGGCAGGTGGAGGGTGAAATACCTAAAAGTGTTAATGAGCTTCTTCCTTTGGGCACCATGGGCCCTTTTAGGCCTCTCAGGACTTGGGATGGAAGCACAGTTTCAAACGCTTTTTCCCAGATAGTGGAGACAATATACAGAATTGCAGGAGCTTCCCTCCTTCTTACCTTCATTTCCCTTCCGGCTGCTTATTCTGCTCTAATGCAGCCACTGTTAACATAACGAGAACGGTTTGCACAGCATCCATGTGACCCGGCAGCCAAGGAGAGTGGACTGGAATGCGCATGTGTGGATGATGACCACCTCACTGTACTCGTCAGTGGGAGATGCCATTGAGTGAGCATGTGTACTGTGACCCTCGCATTCAAAATGAGCAAGCAGAGCAAAGAATCTGCATGAAGTTTTGTGTTAAGCTTGAACACTCCTCTGCAGAAACTCTTCAGATGATTCAGAAGGGCACAGCTATGGGCACTGGTGACTGGCAGCTTCATCACGACAACATGCCTACTCATGCATCTCGTCTCGTGCAGAGATTTTTGGCAAAACATCAAATCACACAGGTGACTCAGTCTCCCTACAGCCCAGATTTGGTGCCCTGTGACTTCTGGATTTTCCCAAAACTAAAGTCACCTTTGAAAGGGAAGAGATTTCAGACCCTCGATGAGATTCAGGAAAATACTACGGGGAAGCTGATGGCAATTGGGGGAACTGTGTGATGTCCCAAGGTGCCTACTGTGAAGGGGACTGAGGGAGGTGTCATTGTCCTGTGTACAATGGTTCTGGTATCTTCTTCAAGAAATGTCTCTATTTTGCATAGCACGTGGCTGGATACTTTCTGGACAGATCTCATAGATAATGAATTCCTATATATAATGAAAAACCGATATAAAACACAACAACACAAAAGAGATTGTATTTCTATTGACCAGCCGCTGCAGCTGATGCTAGAAGCCCGCCCCTCCCTCAGAACCCACAGGAAGACTCAGCCTGTGGCTGGCTGGCGGCCCTTGGCCCTGGGACGCCATATAGGTGTTGAAACTTTCACTTGTGTGCTTTCTCTGCCCACGGGATTTCTCCCAGCCTTTTCTCCCGTCCACTCTGTGTCTGTCCTTTGTCAGGATGACCAGGAGTGGCCCCAGCCTGCCCCCGCAGGCACCCACTGCCTGGACCAGCCCCACTCCTGCGATGGCTCACGCTTTGGTCCTGCGGCCTCTGAGCAACCTCTCAGAGGGGATTCAGGGGGGATGTGTGGGGATGCACCAGAGGAACTCTTTCCTCAGCAACCCGATTTCTCCGGCCAGACGTCGTTTATCTGCATAATCGATGTGGACACACTTCCTGGTGCGGCCCCAAGGGGGAGGTAAGAGCTGCCCCAGAGATGCTGACCCTGAGCCTAGTCGTTTCAGAAAGGTGTTTTGGGAAACCGCCTCTGTGCGGCCCCTCGGCAAGCGCTGTCTGAGCGGACAGACCCCTCCTCCGGCGGGCTGTCTCCAGGGCTCCAGGGGAGGGCTGTGGCCAGAGCCCCGGGACTGTGGGAGCCCCAGGCCCTCCCTGCCTGGCTGCCTGCTGGGGTCTGAGCCTACGCCTCGGTGAGCTAGCAGGTCCCTTCTCACTCGCCCCGGCTCCTGTTTGAGGAGAGCAGGAGAACGGAGGGATGCTGAGCGCCATGCAGGGCAGTCTGCTGGGCTGCGGCGTTTCGCAGGCCTCTCTCCGACTTCCAGGAGGGTCCAATGTGCTAAAGTTGGCTTTCGTTCTTAAAAATAATCTCCTAAAGTATTTACGGCAGTAGAAACCTATCATTTATATTTCCATCTTTAACTGTTCACTGAATTTATTGATTTTAGAGCAAGGAAGCGGGGAGAGGGAGAGAGACATCGGCTTGTTGTTTGCCACACTTCCTTATGTGCTCGTCGGTGTTTCCTCCCCGTGCTCTGACCCGGGACTGAACCTGCAACCTCCCTGCGTCAGGGCGACACTCCACCCAAACGAGCCGTCCAGCCCGGGCCCTGTGAACTGAATTTTGCTACAACTCGAGGAAACTGTCCACTTTTTTAGGTGATTGTCAGATGGGCTGGAGCCCTTCATGCTGAATAGTAGCGCTCCCGGCAGAAAGGCCTCGTCTCCGCTGGTGGTGCCTCGGCGCTTTGGAGACTCAGCCGGCAGAAGCGCCTTTCATTGTTTTCAGCTTCAAGACCCACTAGAAACTCATGTCCACTGGAGGTTTAAAAACACATCTATTTATTTGTTGCCAGAACCTGAAAATAATTCCTGTGCAGATGGGCCTTCAGGATCATCATTTTTGGGCGCTAGCACACATTCTTCTCACAAATTCTAATTGAGGTCTGGCCTCTGGGGGCCACGACCAAGTGCAAGGGCGTGGAAGAGGAGAACAAATTCCCAAGCATGGTACAGTAGACGTCAGAGTAGTTCGGGCCCCTTGAGCAAGGTGGGGGTGAAGCACGCATGAAGGAAGTGGTTGGGGAGCGGTTGCTGTGCCCAGTGCCAGAAATGCCAGAAAGTGATTTGCATGAAAATGAGAACGTGGCTATGACAGATTCGACTTTGCATTAACTGGGATTGGTTTTGCCCACCTGCATGCAGGCCTTCCCTCACCACAGTGCATTTTGCACTCGGAGAAGATTAATTAAAAGCAAGTTCCAGCAAGCAGCTGGAAAGTCCTCCCAGGAAGAAGGTCGAGCTCCCGGGCATTTGGCAATAGTCCACAGTGAGAACAGATGGAGCAAGAATGCAGGGAGGCGGGAGGCATCTTTGGGTAGGAGGAGCCAGCGCCCCAGTGAAGACACCGAGATGGAAGAAGTTCATCCGTCAGAGGATGGGGAAGAAAATAGCTTCTGGAAGTGGGAACCCAAAGTTGGTTGTCACTTGGGTTCTGTCCCCTGGAGAAAGCTTCCTTGGTGGAGGCTGTCTTCCCTGACACTTTGTCACCTCAGCCGAGCCTGGCTCCGGAAGCTGGGTATTGAAGGAAATGGCTGTCGGGCTCTGGAGACAACTTCCCTGGTCAGCAAAGCGTCCAGTAGCTGCGTTGATGGCCACCAATGACACTCGGAACTGTAGCTCACAGCATCTCCCACACGGTCACAATGGCAAAAGCACTTTCTTGTGACCAAATGATCCAGTGTTGTTCCCATGGGTCCTTGGACACATTCACCAAATGGCACTGTGGGGCGGAAGGAGCAGAGAGGGCATGACACCAGCTCGGGTGCATCCCTGGGACGACGGAGTGGGCACTGGCTCCTCACCGCCACGCTGGACACTCCACACCGCCACCACCATGTGCTTTATCTGTGGGACTCGCGGGAGTCTTGTGTGAAGATGCCCTCTTTACTGACATTGACATTCAAGTGACGCTTTCTGAGTTATGTCCTAGTGTATCTTGAAGACCTCGCCCCATTCGATGATTCCCAAATTGCTCCGAACCCCCTGTACCTTCTTCCGACCCACAAGCCCACCATGCACCCTGCTCAGCTTGTTGGAGGAACACGGGAGATGGTGTTCAGGGGCTTCCGCCTCTCCCCGAGGCCAGCGGAAACTAGGGACCCGGTGCCGAGGGAGCACTGTGGTCCCTGGGGCAGGCAAGATGCTGCCTGGGGCGGAGCTCCACCCTGCAGGGCTCTTTGGTGCAGGTTTGGTGCAAAACTCCTATTCAAGCCAATCGTGTCTGGGATTGTAAAGACGTTATTCTTTATGATGTTATTATCTAAACTGTCCTTGAAAAGATTTAAAGTCACAGGCCTCTAACTCAGAAAACTTTTTCCCATTTAAAATTACAGTTTTGGGGGGTAAATTGGTTAATAACATTCTATAAACTTCAGCTGGGCATCTTTGTCACACACCTGCATCCTCTCCTCGTGTGCTCACCACGCAGTCGAGCCCCTCCCGCCCCCTCTGGTAACCAGCATTCTGTTCTATCTGTGAGGCTGTGGTTTTGTTGTAAAACCCACATCCGAGTGAAACCATATGGTTCTTGTCCTTTTCTGCCTGACTTATTTCACTTAGCACAATACCCTCAAGATCCACCCATGTTGCCACAAAAACTGGTCTTTTTTATGGCTGAGTCGTGTTCCGTCGCATAAATGAGCCACATCTTCGCTATCCAGCCGTCCGCTGAAGGACACGTAGGTGGGCTGTCTACCTGTCGTGGCTATTGTGAATGATGCTGCAGTGGACAGAGGGGCATGTGCGTCCTTGTGCATGAGTGTGGAAAATCTTTTACGTAGCTGAACTATTTCCATCACAGGTGGAATGGGGGTGTCCCTGTCTTGGCGGGTGCTCCTGGGGGCACCACCTGTCGAGTGTGAGGGCAGCAGGATGGGGCAGAGGAGGAAGCTGAACCGCGATGCTGTTGCCAGGGGAACTGGCTTACTCCATGAGGAGCTCTGAAGTTGGGGTGGCCCTTCAGGGACCCCAGGCTGGGGCCAGGAGACTGGGCTTTGTTCCCCCTCGCTGGCTGCAGCTCCTGGAGGAGGGACTCAGCTGTGGAGAGGGGGTGTCTCGGTCCTAAAGTGGGGCAGTGCACCACAATATCCGCCGACCCCTCATCCGCGCCCACTAATCATGAGGTCAACGTCATTTTAAATTATTTATTTTTTATAGTACATCTCATTCAAATCATACAACAGTTTGATACTTTTTTTCTCTCAAGCACAACTGATACTCATTTCTGATGCTTTTTCTTTCTTTCCTTCTTTTGCTCTTCCTGGGTGGACAAGGGTACTCACACCTTAATGGACAGAAGCATCGCTCAGAGTTTATTAAAAGTGTAGCTCCCCAGACCCCGCTCCAGGGCTCGAGAACCTGGGGCGAGGCGTGGGGACACGAAGTCGGCCCCGCCCCGTCAGTGCTGCCGCAGGCGCCCCTGAGCCGCGGTCAGAGGGACCCTGCCCAGGACTCGGCGGTATCTCCTGGGAGAAACTGCAAAACACCGAGGAGTAACAAAGTATACAGAAATAGCTCTTCTATAAAATTTCCATATAAAAATAATGGTACTTACAAAGTTTGAGAGACTACAAAATAACGTATCGTATTAGATGAGTACTCCAATCTCATGAAGTCCACGTTAGGCAAGTCAGATACACTGTCCCTAATTTTGCTTTTTTAAACTGCTTACAGCCTGCGGCGCCATATGTCTCCTTCATGCAGAAAAAAAGCAGAACTGCATTTTCTGGAAAGAAAACCTAACAGCACGTGACCGGTATAAAGTATCTCCCAATGAACCAACAGGTGATTTGAGCTCACAGCCTTTTGCTTTTTCATCTAAAACAAGTGGCGAACAAAACACGAGGGACTCAGAACTGCACCGGTCCTCAGGACGCGGGCCGGCGGGCAGTCCCGTTCCCCAGCACACTGGACGTCTGGCCCTGTCCTGTCCTACTGCGAGAGCATGCGAGCGGCAAGGCTCAGAAGTGCTGCAGCAGCAAGGTCGTGTGGAAACAAATCTGATTTTCGGTCGCGAACAAGCACAGTCAGGCCGTTTGCAGCTAGACCGTGCCAGGCATGTGAAGATGACGCATGTCGTTGACAAAATGATGGGCTGCAAACCCAGACATCCTCTGGGGAAGTCTCCTTGTTACCAGCAGAAACAAGCTAATGCGGTGGAGAAGGGTAGCTGGTCACTCAACCCCAAGCCCCTTCCCAGCGAGCAGCGTGCTCGACAGTCTGCGCCCACGGAGGAGTTTCTTCCCGGACGTGACCCTCTACACCCGGGGTCTGCTGAGCTGAGAGAGGCCCGAAGTGGACACCGCAGCCTCACGAGCCAAGTCCCACTTCCGCCCTTGGCTGCTCAGCCCGCGGGGTGTCAGGGCCCGTGCTAATCCAGTGCCGTCTAGACGGAAGGATTGTGCAGAGGGCGTGGTTTCCAGGACGCAAAGCGGCCCCCCAGGAGGAAGGAATTCTGGGTTGTGCTGCACTGTCCCACAGAGGCTGAGGGACATTGGACCAGTGATGTCACAGAGTGGGGTGATGTCCTCTCCCCTTCGGAGGCCCTGGGAGGAGAAGGGGTGAGTCCTGCCTCCGTGTTCCAGCTAGCGACTTTCGCATGCAGCTGATAAGCAGGGAGGCCCCAAGTCCGATCTGCTGGGTAGCAAGGGGCCGAGGCAACACTGAATTCCACACACCTTTTGGAAAGCAAAGGCCATGTAATAATGGGACAAGAATTTACCTCACCTGAGAGAACCACAGCTCAAGACAGAATCAGTGAGTCCACCTGCTCCTGCACCGACATGGTGGACGGACGGACAGCTGGGGCCGGATAACCTTCCCTGCGTGTTGGGAGTTCCCAGGGCGCAACTGCGCAACTGGAGGGTCAGTCTCACGCCCCCACTTTCCCTCCTCAGCATTGTGTGTGTGGGGGGCACGTGGGCAACTGCGTCCCAAAGGCTGACTATGCAGAATGCTTAGGTATCTTGTGTGAAGGGGTTAATTCCTGAGAAGCATTAGAATTATATGAATATTTAGCCCAATTTTTTTAAAGGTAAAATTTTAAGCAAACATCAAGACTTTTTTCTTTAGCAGTGTTTGGCATGAGTGAGAGTTAAACTAACAGTACATTGTATCTACTTTGTGTGAACGCGCATGGGAGCACAGGGAGGTACGTTTCTGAGGGTGTGACTGGGGGCAGGACCCACCCCCATGCACACAGTGGCCCTCCGGGCCCTGGACACAACCATGTGGTTGCTCGTCGGTGTCTGGGAACCACTGCTGTGGGTGTGTGAATACGGGGAACCTATTAGGGGAAACGGTCCTGATGCAGCCTTTAGTTCACTGACCCCTGCACACAGAATAAAAGGTGACCTTTTATGTGTCTCATATAAAAAAGATCTTTATGTAACCAATAATTTGTCAAACTAGAAGAAAATCCTAGAAAAGTGGTTACTTTCCCACCTTTCAATCGGAAGGTAGCGAAGCTGATAATGTGAACTTCATGGGTTGGTTAGAATTTTCTCTTGGTTTATGGATACTGCAGGTAGCTAAGTTTGGATTTCTTTTAAATACTCAAATTCTTTCACACACTCCAAAACGTGTGCTCACAACTGGCACGGCGTGGCCTTTGCCCTTCAGCAGAGGTGCCAGGTGCTTGTTACCAGACAGCGTGTCTTGCTGAGAAGGCAGAGGCATGTCCTTCGATGGGCTGGTGTGGGCCCGATGCCACTTGCTCCGGGAGGACTTCCCTGCCCCCCAGCCCCTGCCCATCGCCCTGCCGTGTTTTCCCGCAGCACTGACCAGCCGGTTTCCTGTTGTGTCCACTCAACACTTAGTTCACTGCTGTGGCTGCACAGCCAATGTCCACCCCGCAGGCTTTTTCGGTGTGGACACACTTCTTTTATACGCCCGCGAGGACGGGGCTAGAGAAGCACTTGAGGAGCCCTTGAGGGGAGTCACTGATGATGCAGAACAGGGCGCCCCTCTGTGCAGCCCAGGCAGAAGCAGAGGCGGCAGTGCCCTGCCCTGGCTCACCCGCCCCCGTAGCCACCCACCTGCACTGTTCTGACCATCCCAGGCACCCAAGTCCCAACAATGCTCGTGCAACCCTGCTGTCCCCATGACCCAAGTAGCCAGGAGCTGTGGGTCAGCAAACAGCCGAGTCATGACCGCCCCCTGCCCTGTGAAACACCTCCATCTGAATGACCACATTCGGTGGGGGGGGGCGGTGGTGGTGGTGGCGGCGGCGGCGGCGGCAGCTGATTTGAGGACTGGCCCTGGCGTTAGTTTTCAAGTACGGCAGAGTGTGACTACCACTGTGATCTTCGCCAAGGAGGGAAGTTAGCCTCCTTTATCCTGTGAAAGGGCAGAAACATCGAGTTTTCTCCCCACCACTTCCACACAGGACTGAACGGAGGAGACACGTCATCTGGTCACACGTGTCAGGTTTCCCAGGACCAGCGGGCATCTACGAGCTGAGGAGTGGCGCTGGCCGCTCCTTTCCCGCCGCCCCGCCACAGCCCCCAGAATCGTTCAGCGCGGCTCACACCAGGGCCTCCCGGAGGTGTGTTCAGCGCCTCACCCTCCGTGAAGAGTACATGGAGGAGGTTCCCAGAGGGAAGGGCAGACAGCAGCCTGGGCAGGCAGGTGCCGCAGCCACCAGCACTGCCTCACCCACACAGGCACTAACAGCCAGAACTTGCTGGCTGGAGGAGACTATGCACTGGCACAGGGAACATAAACTCCAGGGGGAAAGACCCCTCGAACTGCCCCCAAATCTTAGCGTGACCTGTGCCCTCTGGGAGGGTGTCCACGTGTGGGCACACCTGACCCAAGGGGTGCTCCTATAAAGGTGCCTGGATGTTGCAACCACCATTTCCTCATGTTTTTTCACTTTGTCTTCCATACGAAATGGTGTCTGAGTGCTGAACTTTAGGCCCAGGTAATCTGCTCAGGGGTGATGTAGAATAATCAGATTTATCTTTCTAAACACCGCAGCCCAGTTTCTGCTCAGGCAAGGTTTTTTTAACCAGCAGTGTGTGCTGATGACCATGGGGACTCTGTCTGAAGTCCACAGCAGCAACCCAACACATCGCCAAGGAGCGGCCACTTCCGCTCCAACCCCACACCTACGGCTCGGATGGCCAGTGGCGGGGCACCGGTAATAATGAGTCTCTGGTTGCTTTTTCTTTTAAACCTGTATTTTATCAATTTAATACTATAGCAGCAGTAGCAGGAGAGAAGAAAAAAGAAGAGAAAGAGAACAGTTTCCCAAATACTCTAGCAACGAGTTCGCTGTTTGGTACAGCACAGGTAGGACTGATGCCCATCAGATGTTGATGAACACTGTGGCACAGGACTCTGGAGACTAAAAGGCTGGCCGTGGCCCTTACCCTCTCCAGGTGCCTCTGCAAGCAGAACTGAGAAAGGCCGGGCTTAGTAAAGGAGAAAGCCTTTAAAGGATGGCTGGGTAGGAAGCCAGGTTTCACTTGCCTGCCGCTGACACAACCTTCCAATTTCCTGGAGGCCCACGCGGACCTGCTGAGGCCTTGGCAGTCTCAAGCTCCTCCCACCCGCCCTGCCTAAGACTCAGGCCCCAGCACTCAGGCCGAGACATTACTCTCCAAACCCTGCCTCTATTTCTCTGCCCCCTCGAACACTCTGAGCCTGCACTATGGCTTATTTCTGACAGAATGAGTTTCGTCTCAAAGAAACTTAAGTTAAAGTTGTATATTTTTGTGTATTTGTTCTATGGCCCATGCAAACTCAGAGGTCAGCCAGCCTGTTACCTCCAGCTCTCAAAGAGCACAGGGGCAGAGCTGTGGAACAGCAGCGCGAGGTGTCTGCACCCACCGTGGGGGCTAGAGAAGGGCTGATTTGGGCTGAGCTCAGCGCTGGGCCCACCGGTGCTAGATGCATAAACTAGGGGCAGATCCAAATGATTCCAGACAAAAATGTAATTTTCCATTCTTATTCACTCCTTTGCAAGGCCTCAATGTGAAATTACGTCGGGGTTTGTCCGCGATGGCAGATGTCTCCACACTGCCCGGTTCAGAAGAGCAGTCGCTGTGAACGCACCCGTGCAGCGTCCCAGGTGGTGGCTTTGGCTCTGAAGTAACACGCTAGCGACCGCACTACTGTAACAGAGCTCAGCCTCGACTGGTTGTTCTGTGAGACGCTGCATCAGGTGAGTCTGGAACGCAGTTCACTCAGGAATAAACTCAGCAAGGTCATTTTGATGAGTGAAAATGTATAAAAGGTGACATGTATAGGAAAACATTGCTATTCATATTCTGGAAATAGACTTTTCTTTTAAAAGTAATGACATTTGGTTCATTTTCAGAAATTGCACACTGGGTGAAATCACACAATTACTGCAGGGAACCGTAAGCAAGCAATTCGGTCAAAGGAATTTGCTTCTTTGTTTTAAATGAAAACGCTGTATGAAATGCATAGCTTTGATTCAAACTATAGATACAATTTCCTTCTCTGTAAAACTCCAGATTTAGAATGCTGGCAAAAGGCAGTGCTGGCAAAGTATTTAATGCACGTGGAAATGCTATTCTATTTTGGCTTCCAGAAGTAGCCCTAAAAAAATTCTATGCACCAATGCATTGGCTAATAATGATCATTTCGGTTTCACTATAAATTATTCTAAGTGTCACTTAAGTACTTAAGAATTAGCGCTCGCTCCTCTCTAGAAGCCGTCTAAGGCAGCTGATGCGTGAAGCACCTCAACTAGACTTTCCCCTAGTTCAGCAGTTCCACCCGCGCCCGCGCAGCTCAGCCCGCGGGGAGATTGGCGCGCTCGGTGACTCGCAGGGGGAGGGGCGTGGTCAGTGAGGGCTGTTCACCGCGGCGGCCGCAGTTCCGAGGAGGGTCACCCGCGTGTGGGGGACGGACAGATCCCACCTCATGGGCGATAAATGGGCTTCATTCATGCTGCCCAGTTCTCCCGGGACTGCCCCCGCGGCCACCCCGGGAAGCTCGCCGTGTTGGAGAGGCAGCCGACCGCGCAGTCGCTCGGAGGTGTCGCTCACACTACATTAGCTTTCATCTCAGTCGGCTCAGCCTGCGCGGGAGTCGCTGGTCGTGTTTCCCTAGTTGTCACCGGACACAGTGCAGACAGAGGCAAGGGCTGAAGCAATCATTTCAAAACAAGAGCTCACACTACAAACACACATGAGCATCAAACATGAAAACGTGGTTCCGTCCTGTCTTTATTCCGGGGAGGAGGAGTCGTCCTCCTCTTCTTCCTCGTCGTCGTCGTTGAACGAGCAGGGGGTCTCGCCGCGGGACTCGGAGCAGTGGGAGGCCGCACTGCTGGACTGGTGGCTGTTGGGGGCAAGCAGCTGCCCGGTTGCTAAGGCCACTTCCGCATCCAAGCACAAGCCCTGGTTTACACTAGCAAACAATTAAAAACACACAGCTCGTTAATGCGGTGCGCGTTTTCCGTGAAGCACAGGAATGAAGCATGGGAAAGGCGGCGCCACCGGCGAGCTCTGCCGACGTCTGCGCAGGCGCGTGCGCGCCGGCTCGGCCCTGGGACAGGGGCCCGGCGTGGTCGGCCTTGCTCGCCCCGGGAAAGTACGTACCTTGACTGGGACAGAGGGGCCCCAGTGGTCAGGTCTAAATTCGAAACTGATTGGGTCGAGTTCAACAATAGTCCCTGATTTAACCAAGAAGGTCCTGTGGAGATATCTGCAGGAAAAAACAAAAGCAGAAGATGTGGGTCCCGCCAGTTCCGTGGCGGCTGCTGCCGCGGTGTGAATGAAGAACACGGACGAGTGGGCGCAGAAGCCAGCTCTAAAGGACAGTTAGACAAGCTTCCTGCCCTGGGAAGAACCCAGATTTTTTCAGCTTGGAAAAAAGAAATTTCTAAAATATAAGAGCAGGGGAAAAAAAAACCCCCACGGGGATACAGACTACAGCAAGAAAGAATTAAAGTTACACCAACTGCAGACCCCCATTCTCTTAAATGAGGCCTGCAGGGGGCTCCCCGAGGACAGCGATCCCTGCATACCGGGGACACCTGCTGCCCCTACCCGAGGACTCACGACGGGCTGTGCTGATGACCAGAGCCAGGGCCGCGTGAAGAGAGTCAAGTCGGAAATACCGCAGGTACAAGGACAGACACATTTTTGGACAAACCCCCACTACACCATCTTTTTAAGTGCCCCCTGGGGAACGCAGTGCTATTAGTCATCAAAGATCTCTTCTTTCTCCTGGTATCTTTTGCTTCTAACTCAGACTAGCCCTTATTTTAAAAGCTCATAAGCAGTAATTCTTTTAATGAGAGTGAGACAGGCATTACTAGTTCAGTCGGCATGACATAATTTGGGTATATCTTTTCAACTTATTTTCTGTGCATACACCATATTTCTATTTCTCAGTGATCATCTCTTATTGTAATTTTACTTGTTTAATACTTACCTCCTTATCTAGAATGTGGGCTCAGAGAACGCAGTGATGGGAACATATAAGGTCTAAATGTTGCCGAATGAATGAGTACAATCTCTTTCAATAGAGTTTACAAAGTAGGAGACCATATATTTACCTATATCTATCTATCTATCTATCTATCTATCTATCTATCTAAATACATTGCTAAAAAGAAATCCTCTGAACTACATTATAAGATCAAACATATATTCAGAAAACACAATTTGCCAAAATGAGCTTTTATTAATCAAAATAGCTTTTTAGTCCTGGCTGGTGTAGCTCAGTGGACTGAGCACGGGCCTGTGAACCAAAGCGTTACCGGTTCAATTCCCAGTCAGGGCACATGCCTGGGTTGCAGTCCATTCCCCAGTAAGGGGTGTGCGAGAGGCAACCACACATTGATTTTTCACTCCCCCTCTCTCTCTAAAAATAAATAAATAAAATCTTAAAAAAAAAAAAAAAGGTTTTTAAGCCCTGGCTGGTGAGGCTCAGTGGATTGGGTGCCAGCCTGAGAACCAAGGGGTCACCAGTTTGATTCCCAGTCAGGGCACATGCCTGGGTTGCGGGCCAGGTCCCCGTTGAGGGTGAGGGATGCAAGAGGCAACCACACTTTCATGTTTCTCTCCCTCTCCTTCTCCCTATCTTCCCCCTCTCTCTAGAAATAAGTAAATAAAATCTTTAAAACAAAAATTCACACGCCGAGTGATGCCTGGGGTGAAATGAAAGTAACACTAAAATAAAACCAATAAAAATAATTTTTTTAATTTTTTAAAAAAGATTTTACTTATTTATTTTTAGAGAGAGGGAGAAAGAAAGGGAGAGAGCCATCGATTAATTGCTTCTCACATGCATCCCAACCAGGGACTGAACCCACAACCCAGGCACGTGCCCTGACTGGGAATCCAACCAGTGACCTTTCGCTTTGTGGGATGATGCCCAACCAACTGTGCCACATCAGTTGGGGCAATCAAAATAGTTTTATAATCACTGTGCAAAAAATACAAAACTATGTGTGTTGGGATTGGAAACTGCTATCCAGGCCCTGCTGGACCAAGTGAGAGGCATCCTGTGCAGGAAAAAAGTAATCTAAATGTCTACATTGGTTTAGAATGGCCTTGGAAACCTTTTTCTCCACAGGCTAACGAAGGAAGCTGTAAAAAAAAAACTTCAATTCTAAGAACATCTGACTTCAAAAAACACTGAACAACAAATCTGTACACGATAAAATTAAAGCCAGAATCCTGCGCTGAATATTAAGGAGCACATATGGACACTCTGTCAGAGCACCGCCATTCACTTGTTTGTGAGCAGAACACATTAAATTTCCTTTTTAGAATGGTTTTGAAAAGCCCAAGGTTCTTTCACATGATCACAGAAACCACCCCACGGTTCCCACCGTCATATTCAAGAGCCCCTCTGTCCCTCTACACAGCGAAGGCACACGTTTCTTCTTTTGAACTCCCCAGAAAGTCTGCACCCCAGGCTGCCAATGAGGTAAAGACCACGGAGCTGAGCCTGCCTCATGGCCCCGAGCTTTTACAAAGAGAACAGGCTAAAATAGAGTCGCACTGATTTATGGAGCAGGCCCCATCCTGAGGCCCTGCTGGGCTGCCACTGGGACCGGACTGTTAATAAACCAGCAGGTCCTGCTCTGGGGGAGGGCAGGGAGGACCGGCCGGGGGGGAACGGGGTGGGATGTGGGCTGAGGGGCAAAAGGAGGAGGATGCCAATTTAAGAACTAAATTCAACAGAAACCAAGTCCCATTCAACAGACACTTGTGCTGTGACCAAAGGGCCATAAAACATCACAAAATAAAAACTACTTCTTTGTTTATATGTGATTTAACATACCTTAGAACTTATGAAATGCCTTTAAAAAGTGATGTGAAACTCTAGGGGCTGATATTTATAATGAAGGAAACTGCCCAAAGCACAGGCAGAAGCACTGTTTCTACATCCAAATTCCATGTGCAGAATATGCCATAATGTTAGTAATTTAGGACACTCCATAGAGATTCTGAATTAGTAAAATAAAATCTGAATTACAGAACATGTGAAACATAGTATTTTCAAGTATACTCAGTATACTCTTATAACTCATGATAAAAAGATAAAGAACCCCCAATTTAAAGATGAGCAAAGGATCTGAATAGACATTCTCCAAGGAAGACATACAAATGGTCAAAAAGCACATGAAGAGCTGCTGCAATCATTAGTCACTAGGGAAATACAATGAAAACCACAGTGAAACACTACATCTACTAGGACAGCTATAAAAAAAAGGTAGAAAACAACAAGTGTTTACAAGGATGGGGAACAATGGAGACCCTCACGCAAAGCTGGTAGGATTGTAAAGTGGTACAAGCACCTCAGAAAATAGTTTGGCAGTTCCTCAGAATGTTAAATATAAAGTTACCATATGACCCATCAGTTCCACTCCCAGGTATATACCCAACAGAACCGAAAACTTACGTCCACAAAAACCTGTACAAGAATATTTACAGTATTGCACATAATAGCCAGAAGGGAAACACAATCCGGATTTCCTCCAGGTAACAGACGAGCAAACTGTGGTGCGGCCGCACAGCGGCCATGAAAAAGGGATGAAGCGTGGACGGACCTTGGACACCTTACGTGAAACAGAAGCGGTCAGCCACGGAGGAGGCCACGTATTGCGGGCATCCATTTACATGAACTGTCCGGACGGACAAACCCACAGCGACAGAAAGTACATCAGTGGTGGCCAGAAGCTGGGAGGAAGTGGGGGTCAGGGAGTCACTGCTGACGAATATGAGATTTCTTTGGGGGTCATAAAAATGTTTTAGAATTGGTGGTGATGATGGCACAGCCGTGTGAATATACTAGGAACCACTGAATTATACACGTAAAAACAGTCTATTTTATGGTGTGTTAATTAAATGTCAATTTAAAAAATTACAATGCCACTTCAACATCCACCTGACTGGGGAACGCGGACGCGTCCACCCTGCGGGGGAGAGGGCAGCCTGGTGGAAACACACAGAACTCCGGGCCTGTCGGGTGCAGCCGGCGACACGTCTGCCTCGGGCCCAAGTGTTGCTCTTCACTCCGCACAGCGTCGCTCGGAGGTGACTGGAGGGATGGCCAAAGTGGCAGTGTTTCTTAATGTTAAGGAATGGGAAACAAAACTAAAGGCTTATCACTGGTACGATGAACAAAGAAATTGTGAAGTTTTCACATAACAGAATTCTGTACAGCCGTGAAAATGGAGGAATCACAGCCACATTGAATCACATGGGCTGAGTAAATAAAAATCAAATCACCAAGAAACATATCACTATGATTCCATTTAAGTCGAGGTCCGGGGTGAGCAAAACGAAATACATGTTTCCAGCTTACTCTGTGTCTGTCTCTTAAGTAAAAGCAAGTGACCACACACACGGAGAGCGGCTGCACCGGGCCACGTGGGAACGTTCAGGACCGGGGCGGGCAGACACGCGCCCGAGCGCATTCTCTGTGAGAACAGGAGAAGGGTTTAGCAGGTACAGGGGTGTCCAACCCGCAGCCCAACGCAAAATTGTAAATTTACTTAAAACCTTATGAGATTTTTTTGTGATTATGGGTTGCAGTGTATTTAATGTGTGGCCCACGACAACTCTCTTCTTCCGGTGTGGCGCAGAGACGCCGAGGGGCTGGACGCCCCTGCTGAGGGTCTGACACTGACCAGGGACAGCGCGGGACAGCGTCGGCCGACATACCTGTGATGTAGCCTTCCAAAGCCTTGGGCACCAGCGACTTGGCCAGCTTCAGGTCCTCCAGAGAGCACTTGCCTGACTCCAGGCCGAAGGACATCCCCATCCGCTTCAGAACTTCGATGTCGTCGTGGATCTCAAAGGTGTTGTCAAAATTGAAAAGATACTCGAACCTGCACGGGGAAACAGAGTTGGCGTGGGGTTTCCCGGGGTGCGGGGGGCCCCCACCCGTGTGTGACCTGGAAGAACGCGACGTTCCGCTGCGGTACTAGAAATCGTCACTGACAGCAGTGAGGGCCATTCTGCTGGATTCAGGAGACGACAGCGCAAACACTCCGCTTTCCTAATTACAACAACTTTCCTGTGACACGCAAAAGCGGTCCGTACACCTTAGCCCACATTAGACTGTCACGAACTGGAGAACGGAATTCTGATCTAAATCCAATACTTTCCAAAGCTGTCTACAGCTTTGTCACAAAAAATAAAATATGAAGAAGGCCTTCCAGTTTTATATAACCCTCCTATGAGTTGGCCTATTAGGATCGAGGAAAAAACATTTTTGATGCTTATTTCATTACTTTCACGAGTCAAGTGTTAGCTGTAGCTAAAAAGCTGTTAAGCAATAAATGGAAAACTTTTCACAAACTAGCCAATCCCCAAATCCTGTTTTGAGGGACTAAGGAGTGAAATGGCTTAAGAAAAAAGTGTCACATGTAATACACAGTATATTTCCAAATGTTCTTGAAAAACACCCAATCAGGATGTCCAGCTGCCCAGCACAAGCTTTCAATAAGAGGTGAATGTAGGAAGAAACAGTCTCTTCTGACTTCTAGGCCAGGCCCTGGGCTCTGTCACCCACAGGCCTCACACTTGTAGGGACAGAGCGAAGGTGAATATCCTGGGACAGTGGGGGTTTTACAGTGTCATGAAATCCTATTTAAAAAAAAAAGAGTTTATTTATTTTTAGAGAGAGGAGGGAAGGGAGGGAGAAAGAGAGAGAGAGAAAGACCAACATGAGAAATGCCGATCGGTGCCTCCTGCATGTGCCCTGCCAGGGGACAGAACCCACAAGGCGTGTGCCCCGACTGGGAACTGAACCAGTGACCCTTTGCCCTGTGGGACGATGCCCAACTGAGTCACAGTGGTCAGGGCACAACATTCTCTCCATTCAAATCATGTCAGGGTAAAACTTTCTATGCTAGATCTTAGATAAGGGCAAAATGATAACTTGAAGTAAGAAGCTATATTAAATAATTAAGTATATACATTTGAATAAAGTACATTAACACCTTCTCAGGATAAAAACAAACAAGTAAACAAAACTCTGAAGTGGGTGCCTTCCACAGAGATGACTTCAGTCATACATTAAAAGCAGAGGGTTCTGGCCCTGGCTGGGCAGCTCAGTTGGTTAGAGCATCATCCTGATACGCCAAGGTTGTGGGTTTGATCCTCGGTCAGGGCACGTACAAGAACTCAACCCATAAATGCATTAATAAGTGGAAAAACAAATCAATGTCTCTCTCTCTAAGGAAAAAAAACCCCAATAAATTAAAAAGCCAAGGGTTTCGTAAATTTAATCCTCATAGTGGGAAAGCTGCCTGGCTGATTAAGGGGAAAAGACTGCAGAGTGACTGAAAGACAAGGCTTTGGAACCTGCCTTGAACAACAAGCCCCTACAAGCTTCTCAGAGCCTCCTGCCCCCCATGCAGGCGGGAAAGCACATGAGTCAGTCACCTCGGAGGGTGGGAACTTGGAGACTTGACTAGATCCCAGCCAGGGGTGAAGAGAATCTGCGAAGCCCTGAGGCAAACAGCTCCGCAAATGCAGGAATGTGATCCCTTTTAGACTTAGAAACTAACCAAAGAAGAGAATTTAATAGTTCCCCACAAAACAAGACACTAGCTAGAGAGAGTACCTAGAGTTTTAATAGGTATTTTTCTCCCTGGAAAATATGTTAACCATTCTCTAGAATTCTCGGTTTTAATGTTAGTTCTTTCAAACAAAGGTTTCTGTAAAGAACTTGGGCATATGAGTAACAACACAGACATCCACCGTTTACTGACCTTGGGGCTGGACCTTTGGGAATACATCTATAGCTTTTGTCAACCAGCAGCTTGAATACTGTAATTTGTATTTTTATAAAGGAGGGGATGAGGTCTTCCAGAGGTTAAGAAACTGTACAGATCTTCTGACTTCATAGCCTACGACAGACAGTCTCTACTATTTCTAATTTTGTCTATCGTCTTTAATTATCAAATACTTTTGAAACCCCTGCTCACTGTTTCTCTTCTTCTTTCTCCCTTGGTGATTTCTCACGTAAGTGGCCCAGAACCTGTCTGCAGTCCAGACTCGGGAGGCAGCGTTGCCGGGGAAAGACGGAGAAACCCAGGAACGGGAAGCCCGGGGCGGTGCTGCGGCCCTACGGAGCGGGAAGTTCCCAGCCCCTGGAACAGGCCTGGGCTCGGCCTCCGGTGCTCGCGTATTATCAAGCCCTCCTTTGCTTGCAGATGTATCCCAAAGTGGTTGATACACTGACCCTTTATAACTGCACTTAACATTTATAAAGTGCTTGCTTAAATCCAACTTTATAGGCATTATCTCATTTAATCCTCACTTCAAGGCTAAGAAGCAACAGAGGCCCTGGTACCGTGCCTGCTCGTTCTTCAGAAAACAGAGCTTTGTAGCTGCTGAACAGGGCGGCCACGACGCACACCTGAGCCTGCCTCACGCTGCACCCTCACCCCTCAGCTGTCTCACGACACTGGTCACGGCCTGCAGACCAATGATGCGGGCTATTTTCATGAAGGGTAAAATAAATCACACATTAATTCTGTTTGGAAAACTGCTACTTTTCACTTGCTGTGATGAATATTACCATCAATCTTAGTTAAAATGCAAAAATATGTTGGTGGGATTGAAATCGGTATTGCTACTACTACCGTATGGAGGCTCCTTAAAGAATTGAAAATAGAACTACCATATGATCCAGCAATTCCACTTCTGGGAATGTATTCAAGGGAAACAAAATTACTCTCTTGAGAAGGTATGCACACCCCTATGCGCACTGCAGTGTTACTCACAATAGCCAAGGCTGTGAAAATAACCTCAGTGTCCATCGGTGGATGAAAGGATAGAGGAAACGAGGTTTGTATACAGTGAAATGTTCACCCATAAAAAAAAAGAAGGAAACTCTGCCATTTGTGACAACATGGATGGACCTTGAGGGCGTTACACTGAGTGAGATAAGTCAGAGAAAATACTGACTGACCGCAGTCAGATGTGGAGTCTCACAAAACCAAACTCATAAACACAGAGAACAGACTGCTGGCTGCCAGAGAAGCGGGGGTGGGTCAAACAGGTGAAGGTGAGCAACAATATTAACTTCCAGTTGCAAGATACATTAAAAAAAATGCATCTGGCATTTCCGTATTTACTCAGCCATTAATAAACAGAACCATACTCAAGTATGATAGAGCAAAGCAAAGAAGTAGGTGCTTCAATGCCACATGTCAATCTAAAATACCAGCACAATAAACTCTGATAGTGAATCACCAGTGAGCCTGCCTTGTGCCAGACCCTCATCGACGGTCGCTCACCACAGTTACACGCCCACGGTTACGCCGCACGCACATACCCACATGCACATCCTGCTCTGGGGCCAGTCGGCACCCTGCACGTAGAGGGCAGGACAGTGCCAGGCATGAGGCGGGGGCTACGGTGGTGGTGCTGGTGGCCGCCATGGTGGGAGGGAGGGGTTTAGGGCTGGGGGGGCTGTTGGGGGGGGAGTCCAGTGATGGAGCACACTCCAGAAGCTCAGGGCACCTCATGTTTGAAAAGGTGTTTCACAGGCCCTGAGGAAGCCAGCCTAGGAGGACTCAGATAACGGGTACACCCTTCTTTATTTTGCAAATGACAGGACTCTGCTAATGAAGGCCAGCTTGCCACCTTCCCCAGCTCTCACTCACTTGTCACTGGAGATGCTGCAGTCTATGACCGTTTTCCTGCTCGTGTTGATGATGATAAATGGCAGCTGAATGGTGGAGTTCTGAGCCGGAGGGCCCTGGTTCTGCTGCTCATTTTGCCGATTCCTCTGCACCAGGTTTTTGAAGGCGATTTGCTGTCGTGATCAATGAAAAGAATACATAGTCATTTAATGTGGGTAAGTGAGTTGGAATTAAAATATAGTTTAATTAGAAAGTTTAAAAGGGCTTCCACCTGTGAATTAAACATTTACGGGAAACGATTAGAATGGCCCAACTCAATAAATATATTTCAAGAAAGAATGTACATGTAAATGGTGTCTAACATCATTATGTAAATAGCGAGGCCCATGTTTCCGTCGCCGTGGAAACGAGGCCCTACAGCTCCGAGAGCCCAGTGGCTCCTGCAGCTCTTCTCAGAGTGACCTGGGGAAGCAACACCAGTGAGCTCAGTTTCCATTTAGCTAACACGGACTCCAGAGGGTTCAGGGTTAAATGCATCTTTTTTTCCCTAAATCCTCACCCAAGGACACTTTTTTCCCCATTGCCTTTAGAAATAGATAGATAGAGAAACATCAGTGTGAAAGAAAAACATCGATCGGTTGCCTCCCACATGCACCCGTACCAGGGCTCCCATCAACTGCTCTGCACTGGTAAATACATCTTTTAGGTTGTCTCTAGCCCAATGACACGCAAACCTTATAAAGCCACACAGCCCTGTCTTCCGATGGAATCTTATGAGACACCCACTTTATGAGACACACGAGAGCAGTGTTGCCCTGCTGGTGGCAGTGGGGCCCGGCGTCCTGAGCCGGCCAGCAGTGCCCCCCTTCACGCCTTAGGTTCTTCTAAGGGTCCTTAGGGCACAGTCTGGAATCTGGTCCAACCCTCTCCCCACCTGGTATCTCCCAGATGAGGAAACTGAGGCTTGGCAGTGATGATAAAATTCATCAGGGCCTGGATCTTTACAGTGAACCTTGCTGCTACTTTTAGTTATAACCCTTACTCAAAGGTCAAAGAAACTGATGCCCCTTTATCACTATTTTTAATCTTCACCTGAGGATATGTTTATTGATTTTGGGGGGGGGGAGAGAAACATTGATGTGAGAGAACATCAATTGGTTACCTCCCATATGCACCCTGACTGGGGATTGAACCCACGACCTTCTGAGGCACAGGACAATGTTCCAACATCTGAGCCACCTGGCCAGGTACCCCCCACCCCCCAATAAAGCAAATGTGTCAGAGCTCCACAGGTAGAAAGACTTCACTCCATCCAAGTTTCTCATCAGCTCACAAGACAGACCCTGGTTTAAAGGGCCACCGGTTCCCTTTCACCAGCTGCCCCACCAACCCCCCTCCCCGCCAGTGCTGATGAATTTAGGTTATTTTCTGTGTTTTGGCAATCTTATCCTAGGATTGTTTATTTTAGGTTTTGGGTCCTAACTAAAGTTTGATTAGGATGATTATTATCTTAAAATGGCTGGGTGCTAGCTCCCTAGAAAGTGAACATTTACTCTCTTAAAATGCATAAAACAGAAGGAACACCAATTTACTGCAGTCCTAACAGTGTGTCCAAACATCACTATCAAGAAACTATCACTAGCAATACCATTATCGAATATTACTTAGGTCATACTCTGTTATCTTCTGCTGTTAAAGAACAAGCTAGTTTATATGTGTATATATAGCTTAATTCATCTAATATTGAGGGAAAACATGCTGAAACTGTAAAAGTATTTAAACAGATGGAAAGAATCATCTGTTTAAATACTTCTGCCTAGCTTCTCTTCCCTTCCAGTGGAAGTGGCACCCTGGGAGATACTCCCGCACTTCGCCCAGCCTCGTGGCCACAGTGCTGCGGGAGGGCCCTCATGGCGGGGGATATGAACAGCGATGAGTCAGAGGTCTTACACGTTTATCATTCAGTGTTTGATATTATGCACATCAAACAGCATCAGCGATTCCTCAGGGGAAGGGGAGCAGTGAAAACATATACTGAATAGAATGTGACATTGACGGTAAAAACAAACATCCCCTCCCATTTGTTTTGGGCTGATTTCCTTATTTATGGCCCTTTAATTTTCCTTCAGCCTTTTGTTCTTTTCCAGGCTTGTTGACATCTGTTTCAGAGGCTGAACGGCTGTAGCTTAGCTGATGAGCCGCTCTGGGCCAGGCTCAAGAGCTGGCAGAGATCGTCACACAGACACAAGCAGGGCGTCTGGGTGCCTGCAGGCATCACACACTCACCATTCCTCTTCCACATCGTGAAGAACAAAAAGGAGGCGGCAGCATGTAAGTAAACCTTACCTCTGCCACGTGATGTCAGTGAATTGTGACAATAACTATTAAAAAAATTTAAGCTAGCTTAGCATGGCAAATTATTAGTGTTCATGGACAACTTGTTTAATTTGCTTTCTTTCTTTTTTTTTTTTTAGAGAGAGGGGAAGGGAGGGAGAAAGAAAGGGAAAGAAACATCCATGTGTGGTTGCCTTTCACGTGACCCCCACTGGGGACCTGGCTGGCAACCCAGGCATGTGCCCTGACCGGGAATTGAACTGGTGACCCTTTGATTCACAGCCCGTGCTCAATCCATGGAGCTACACCAGCCAGGAATTTGCTTTATTTCTTTATTTATTCTTAGAGACGGGGATGGGAAGGAGAAAGAGAGGGAGAGAAACACTGATGTACCAGAGAAACACTGATCACTTGCCTCTCGTACATACCAACCAGGGACCCGGCCTGCAACCCAGGCACGTGCCCTGACCAGGAATCGAACCGGCAACCTTTCAGATTGTGACAGTGGACGACCAGCCCACTGAGCCACGCCAGCAAGGGCTGTTTTATTTACTTTCTATGACAGTTTCATCAGTGTTATTTGATGAAGGAAAGAAAAACAAGCCACTAGGAGGAAGGAAGTTACATGTCTACCAGAAGAGCAAAAGTAGTTGTTTTCAGTTATATTTGGGTTTCATTTCAATAGAGAGACTTGTTTTCATAAATGTTGAGAGCTAAGTTGTCGAGAGCCTCCATAAATACTTGGTGTGAGAAACCACAGAGGAACAGAAATTTAGGACTGAAAAACATACATATATGAGAGTGATCCTGCCAAGCACCATTCTTCCTGATAAACAAATAGTTACAGGTATACTGAGAAACAGATTTTAAGAATAACATGCTAAGCCCTGGCTGAGCAGCTAGCTCAGTTAGTTGGAGCACTGTCCTGATACACCAAGGTTGCAGGTTTGATCCTTGATCGGGGCACATATAAGAATCAACCAATGAACACATAAATAAGTGACACATCATAATGAAAATGCCAAAGATTAAAGATAAAGAAAGAATCTTAAAAACAGCAAGAGAAAAGCAGTTAGTTACCTACAGGGGAGTTCTCACAATATTGTCAGCTGATTTCTCAAAGGAAACTTTGCAGACCAGAAGGGATTGGCAAGGAATATTCAAAATGAAGAAAAGTGGGGACCTATATCCAAGATATCAGTTGCAATCAAAGGGCAGATAAAGAGCTTCCCAGACAAGAAAAAGACTAAAAGAGTTCATCATCAACAAACCACTATTATATGATTTATTAAAGGGACTTATTTAAGAAAAGTAAGATCAAAACTATGAACAATAAAATGGCAACAAATACATATGTATCCACAATTGAATCTAAAAAACAAACTAAACAAACAAGAACAGAGACAGGATCATGGACACGGAGAGCGTTTTGATGGTTGCCGATGGGAGGAGGGTGTGGGGGAATGGGTGGTGAGGTGAGGGGATTAAGAAGTACAAATGGGTAGCCCCGGCTGGTGTGGCTCAGTGGATGGAGTGCCAGCCAGTGAACCAAAGTGCTGCCAGTTGGATTCCCAGGCAGGGCACATGCCTGGGTTGTGGGCCAGGTCCCTGGTAGGGGTGCATGAGAGGCAACCACACACTGATGTTTCGCTCCCTCTCTTTCTCCCTCCCTTTCCCTCTCTCTTTGTCTAAAAATAAATAAATAAAATCTTATTAAAAAAAGTACAAATAGGTAGTTACAGAATAGCCATGGGGATGTAAAGCACAGTATAGGAAATGGAGTAGCCAAAGAACTTACATGCATGACCCATGGACATGAACAAGGGTGAGGGGATGGCCTGACGGAGTGGGGGGTGCAGGGTGGAGGGGGGCAAATGGGGAAAATCAGGACAACTGTAATAGCATAACCAATAAAATATAATTAAAAAAGGAATAAAATACATAAATTTTGTATTTGTTGGCAGAACAACAAATTGATGTTTCTCTCTCTTCCTCCCTTCTTTCTCTCTAAAAAAATCAATAAATAAAAATAAAATAAAATAAAATAAAATACCCCAGATCAAGCCCCCAAATGTCCACGATGCTTCTGAGGAACTCTGAGGAGGCTCCGTGGAGTCTCGGAACCACGCATTAACCAGGACACGCTGCAGCTAGCTGCGCCAGGACAGGGAGGCCAGGGAGGCAGCCAGCGGAAAACGGGGACAGTGCCGGAGCCGCGGCACGAGGGCCGGCAGGCCAGCTCCACAAGCAGGCAGGACCCTACAAGGAGGAGCTGTACGAAGAGGAGTGAATGGTCAGCTTTCAAGGTCTTTTTTGAAGCTGCAGAACACTTTCTTCAAACAAAATCTTATTCTGCCATCCAACGTGAAAAATGCATGAACTGCCCCCTCCAGTGCTGGCTCCTCAGGGAGGTCCTCCAGGGTGTCCTCAGTGTGGGAAGCAGACACAGAACACAGGAAACAAAGAGAAGCGTCCCCGTCGGGTAGAGCACCGCCGTGGGGGCCCCCCTGATCTGGAAAGTCTCTGTTCTCCCGCGGCTGCTCTTCTGCCCTGGCCTGCCTCCCTCTCGGGTCAGACGCAGATCTCTGCGAGGGCAAACGGCCTTCTCTTGCCCCTCTGATTTATACATGAATGCGAAAGAAAAACAAAAAGCAAATACAGGCATCTAGAAAGTGAAAAACAAAAATCTGGAATATTTGAGAATACTTAACATATTCTGTCCATTAGACAAAGTGAATATTTTAGGAAAAAACCTGCGGTAATATTTGGTAACTTCCCGCTACCTTTATTTCTTATAAGTGGATCACACCAAAACTTCAATCCTACAGCTGCTTGCCCTGGCCAGGTGGCTCAGTTGGTTGGAGTGTTGTCCTGTATACTAAAAGGTTGCAGGTTTGATTCCTGGTCAGGGCCCGTATCTAGACTGTGGGTTCAATCTCTGGGGGTCAGGGTGTGTGTGGAGGCAACCAATTGATGTCTCCGTCTTTCTCTCTCTTTCTCCCCCCCTCCCTCTCAAATCAATAAACATATCCTCAGCTGAGGGTTAAATTCTACAGTTGCGCAAATCAAAGTTGATTTTATGACTGGTTGAAAGCTTTTCAAAATAAAGATAATTTGCTGATAAAAGCACATGCATAAAGGTTCTCTGACTCATTTTACAAAGGTTTTGATTTGATTGAAAACAGCTCCACTGTATAGCTCAAAGTAAATTTGTACACCAACTACTAGTACCAAAAATAGACAAAAAATCCTTCTACCCTGTGATTTTACCTCACAGAATTTTACACAAAGGCTCTATTATATTTTAAAAAATCATCCAAATTCTAGGCAGTTATCCAAAAAATTATTAATATAGGGATCCTTATTACACCATAAAATTTAATTTTCATTTAAACAGAAATGCATTTTGAGGTTTGGTATGTTTACAAAGCTGAGTCATTGCATTTTATTCTGTTACTTACAGACAATAAGCATTACAGGTGGATTTGATTATTTTACTCAACATGCCTAAAGTTTAACTAGCTTTACTCTTTGGTATTCCAAATTAGGACTGAAACACACACACACACACACATGCGCGCGCGCGAATAGTTTCTGGTCAGAGGAACGATAAATGTCGGGAGTAAACCGCTGTGTGATGTGAGCCTCACACGGGCAGCTGCGCGGCCCTGGGCCCCGGGCCCCGGGCCCCGAGGACGGCGGCCAGAACAGCTATAGGCAGAGAGTGCAGGCGGCCAGGGCTCGGCGGGGCGGAGGCTGCCCTGCTCCGGTCCCACCAGGCACCGCCTCAAAGGCCCCCAAAGTAGAACACACTGACTCTAAAAAAGTAAGTGGAGAAGCAGAATAGAGATTTCTCTCCTTTTCTTTCTTTCTCCTTCCTTCCCTTTCGTCTTTTCTTTATTTTACTTTATTATTGGGAAAACATCCCGGCATCTTTACCTGCAGGAGAAGCTCTTGCAGCTGGGCCCGCTTCTGCTTTATCCGTTCTATCCGCCTCTGCTTCTCTATCTGTAAAACATAGGTTACAAAATAACATGAACATATGTAGAGTATAAAATACTGCTCATTTTCAGGTCCCAATTCTGAGATAATTAAGAATTTTCTTTAGAGAAATGCAACCCATTTTAACTACCAACATCAATAAAGGCAAACTACACCTCTTTGGGTGGGTGGGTGGGGCAAGGCTTTGCGTAAATGAGCGGGCAAGCAGCAGAACTGTGCCAACTGTTATCAGTAATGAAATCCATCCGCTTAATGAATTCATGGTATTCGGAGCTGGTTGCTATTTATTACTTAATTTGTAACAGAGTGAGAGCCACACTTAGGAACATTTACTCTACCAGCCAGCACTCAGCTTAGTGCTTGACACACATTCTCCACTTCATGTTCACAAAAGCCCTGTGGAAGCGGGAGCCCTGCGGTTACCGCTTTTGCAGGTAAGGAACTGGAGGCACAGCGGGTAAAGGAACTGCCCAAGGGCACGCGGCTTGGTGCTTGGCAAGAACCGAAGCCACCTGGTTCCAGAGACCCTAATAGGAATTGCTTTGCTCTATTACACTCCCACCTCCAAGAATGAGGTAAGACCTCATTTAAGATCTCAGTTTAACTGACTTTTATTTTTACTTTAAAATTTATTTATTTATTTAAACATTTAATTTATTTTCTTTTTTTCCCCCTGTTAGAAACCACTTGGCTGATTGCCAGGTCAAAGAATATACACAGTATTTGGAGCTTCTGAGACAAAGTCCTCTCTAAAAAATGTTATTAATTTGTGTTCTCACGAGCATGGGTATTCCCAATAACCCCGTCGTGTGAGACTCTCTTTGCTGATGGTGCACAGGACCGTCTAATGCTCTGCTACTTGCCCTGATCATGCAGAAGTTAACTTTTCATCCTGCGCCGCCTGCTATCATCTCTGCTCCACGTGTGTAAAATACCACTTTCCTGACAAAAGAAATTACGGCAGATTTCTCTCTCCTTTTCTTTCTTTCTTCCTCCTTCCTTCCTTTCGTTTTCTCTCTCCTTCCTTCCTTCCTTCCCTTTTTACTTTATTATTGAGGCAAAAACGGTATATTTTAACTGACTTAAATAAGCACAGCTGCTAATAAAGCTAGCTTACATATTCAATACACAATTCCTACGTGTAGTAAGAAACATGCTTACGGTACAAACTCCCAGCTTCAAAGGACTATTATTTTCCTCACCCTTACAACTACCTAGAAAACAAATATTAGGGCCTGAATTTCCTTGTGGATGAGTTCCTAACTGTCTCTTTGGGCAAAAGTCAATGACACCAAAAAAGACACTTTTCTTGTCTACCCCAAGGGAGTATTTCTCATTTGCTCCCCGTCCACTGTGGTCTGTCCCAGGTGTTCCCGCTCACTGCCCCTCTGACGGCTACCACACTTAACCCTAAACCACTTCACACTGACTTTGACTGCAGGCGCTCCACATTTAGGGGATGAAGCTGAGACAGGCCAGCACCGCCCCCCATGTCCTGCCTCCAGCACAGTGCCTGGACCTCGCTGCCCCTGCCGTCCACGCAGGGGTCTCCAGCCTGTCCCTCCCCTGCCGTCCTCATCCTCCTGCCGGCTCGACTTCAGCCCATTAGTGGAGTGACCCTTCAGAACACACCCTATCCGCCTCTTCTTATAAGTCTTCAGTAGCTTCTCCCCGTTCATAGGATCAGGTCCCAACTGCTTCTATCCCCTTTCTTTCTCCTGGCCTGTGCTCTGGCCACGCCTGGCGGTGGGCAGGCTTTCTTCTGCCGGCCTCAGTCCAGGAACGGCCTCCGGCCCAAAGGCCCTCCATGCGCCCCAGACTCCTACTCCTTCCTCCTGCCTGAGCTCAGGGCTCTGGTTCTTGGCAAAGTCCTCCCTCATCTCCCTTTCCAGAAAATCTGCACATACTTCTTTCACAGTAGTAATCACATTTTGATAACCCCTTTTACACTTCTCCTCTCAATTAGAATGAAAGCTCCTTGGAATCAGAAATTTTGTCTCCCATAATCTTTGGTTAAGCACATAGCAGGTGCTAACAGATTTCAGTTGTCTTACCAGCTTAATATCACTGGTAATTAAAATGATTGTCAGCCCGGCTGGTGTAGCTCAGTGGATTGAGCGTGGGCTGGGAACCAGAGGGTCCCGGTTCGATTCCCAGTCAGGGCACACGCCTGGGTTGCGGGCCAGGTCCCTGGTGGGGGCCATGTGAGAGGCAACCATACATTGCTCTTTCTCCCTCTCTTTCTCCTTCCCTTCTCCTCTTTCTAAAAATAAATAAATAAAATATAAAAAAAAAATGATTGTCAAATGCGACTCTACAGGAGGAGAAAAGACATTTCTACTGCAGCAAATAAATAAAGTTATTCTATAACTTATGATTAATGTCTGGCTTCTCCCTCCATCCACAAGTATAATGGTACCAGATAATGGGAAAAACATGAAACCAACCACATTTATCTGCATAAGCTATCTTTAACCTCAGTTTATCCCGTTCTGGGCAGGACAGTAAAATTATGTCAAATTTGGAAACAGTATGTGAAGATGCACGTTCATTTAGAAAAGATTTTCTGTAATGATTCAGGTTAACAGAATAAAAAGTGCTTCTGCACACACCATGTCCAAATTCACGTTAACTGCTGGATATTCTATCCATTCTGACAAAGACACAAGTGAAATACTATTCTGTTGCCTCTGAGTCTAGAGTTAAATGTAAACATTTAAACATAAGAAATAAACAGACAGCTGAATCCATTTTGGGGGCCCATACAGCAAGCATTATATCAAATGAGATGTTATATCTACTATACAAATCACTAAAAATTTATTAGTGCTCAGAATTCAATTAGAATAAAGAGCTTTTCTAAGAAACAGTAAAAATCAAGCCATTTAGTTTCTATGTCCCTCAGTTTCATCAGGACATCAGTCAGACTATGCGTCTCCAAAGTTCCTTCCAGTTCTAAAACTCTACGTAGAACAGTGTATTTTAAAAAAATGGCATAGTATACATAAACAACTAGAAACATTTTATTGTTATGTAACTATATTTCTATATTAAAATGCCTCTGACGTAAAATAAAGCCAACTACTTTGTACAAATGGATTTTCCTCACTTACCTCCAGGTTTTGACATTCCTGAGCAGAATTGGTAGGCAGGCCAATCCACTTGATTTCTTTTTTTTCCTTTGAAATGATGTTCATTGCCATTAGCACATTTAAAGCATCATAAACTCTTCGCCTAATGTTCTTCTGGTCATAAGCCTGCTAAAAAATATTTTTATTAAGTGATAAAAGGGTAAAGATACAGTAACAAGATATTAAAATATTTAATAAATATTATTATAATATCTCCAAAGTGCTGAAAGAATTCTATACCCAGTGAAACTATCCTTCAAAAGTAAAGATGAACTAAAGATACTTTCAAACAACCTAAAACATGAAACAATCTAAAAAAATACTAAAGGGCCTTCTGCCCTGGCTTGTGTGGCTCGGTGGATTGAGCACTGCCCTCAGAACCACAGAGTTGCTGGTTTGATTCCCAGTCAGGGCACATGCCTAGGTTGTGGGCCAGGTTCCCAGTAGGGAATGCTCAAGAGGCAACCACACACTGATGTTTCTCTCCCTCTCTTTTTCCCTCCCTTTCCCCTCTCTAAAAATAAATAAAATCCTTTTAAAAAAATACTAAGGGCCTTCCCAAGGGAGAAGAAAGATGATCTAAGATGGAGCCTGGAAAGGTAAGATGGAACGAAGACCAACTCAAAAGGTAAATGTGGGGAAATCTCAATTAATACTCTGTATAAAACAAGAATGTCCTGTGGAGTCTAGAATATATATATACAACTAATATACATGACAACAATAGTATATATATCAGAAAGGGATAATGGAAGTTAAGTGGGCTAAGGCCTTGTATTGTCTGGGAGGATATTAGACTTTGAAAAGTCAAGGATGCATGTTTTAAGTTCCAGGTAAACAGTGCATCTCAAAATGTGGTCCATGGACTAGGACTGATCTGTGAATTGTTAGTAGCTTATAATGAAAATAGGGAATGTGCACCAAAACATAGTCATCACATAGATCACTAAAGCACACTGTCAAGTTCAGGTGATTTATTTATTTTTTTTAGGTTGGGGGGTGCGGTAGCAAGACTTTCTCAATGAAGGAAACTGTGTTAACTTACTTTGTAGAAAAAGCTCTTTACGTTACTGAAGATGAGCAGTTCCTAAGAACAAAATCCAATCAATCAAGTGCTAATAAATGATAATAAAGGATGGTGGAGAACACGGAATCCATTTAAAAGTAGAACTAAAATAAATGGGAGATTTAAGTCACAGAACTGAACATAAACATTAGAAATCCTGACACTGGAAATGAGAATATAGTTGCTCCACGGCCTTTTGGCTAAGATCAAATGTAGAAATGATAATGTAACAGCAAATATCAGGAGGAGGCAACAAAGTCGGTTGGCTGGTTTCCTCCTCTTTCATATTGGGAGGGATATGGATTCAAAGCAAATGAACTATTCAAAGCAGATGAGCTAAGTAATAACACAGCTTTTGGCCTAGAATATTTATTTTAAATCATAAAAACAACTACGATAATATTCTTTTAACAACTACCACTTATATATGCAATCTGAATCCTGTGGTGAGGGGAGTGAAGGGAGATGGCAGTAAATATAAGCATATTAACTTCTTTTCCCTCCATAATCAACAGATACTGGTCTACAGGTGATAACTCAAGAAACAATACTACTGAAGTTACTCAAAGTTATAAAGATAATCAATGAAAGAACTAAAGACTATAAACATTCCAAATTATCAGAAAAATAACAGCAGTGAATAACCAGGAAAAAAAACAATTCCTGCTTATAACCCAGGGGGTGGGGATGGGGGCGTTTAATATGTATGTTAGATTCCAAAAAGTGGTTAGAAGTAATGCCTTAGTGTAGTGACATTGAGTGAAAATTAGACGGAGGGGAGAGAGAAGCCATATGGACACCCAGCAAAGAGCGCGCCAGGCAAAGGAAGCAGCAAGTGCAATGGCTGACAAGGACCTTATCTGGCATATTCCAACATGCACAGTAACCGAGGGAGTGCACAGTAGGAGATGAGATCGGAGCAGTAATACTGGGCCAGGTCGCGCGGGTCTTGCAGATCACTTTGAGAACAGTGGCTTGGACTCAGAATCAGAATTCCATCTAGTCTTTTTCCAATTAAAAGAAAAAACCCCACCATATAATGGCTCACAAGGAAAATCTCAAAGCAATGGAAAAAAATAGGTAATAGGAGTAAAAATTTATACCAACAAACAAAAGCCCGTTCACCTGAACTGTAAGAACTCTTTCTAATGTAATTCTTAGGCTAAAGAACAACATTACATCAGAATCAATGGGATCCAAAGCAGTACGGAAGAGGCAAAGTCACAGCCGTAAAGGCTTTCATCACTAGACAAAAATAATAACAGTAAATAAAGTGTACATCATCACCTTCAGCGTAGAGAAACATCAAAAGCAACTGCAGAAAGAAGAATGTTAAATAAAGATAAAAACAGAAATTAACTGCAAAATAGGAGGTCAGTACAAACACATCCAGATGAAATAGAGGATTTTCTAAAAAAACATAAAATACTAAGCTAAGGGACACAGAAAGTCTAAACAGACAAATCACCAAAGAAGGAACGGA